>CATIWK010105969.1:0-17724 GCA_949634005.1 Mallotus japonicus
TAACTTGATGGTCCTATCTTCAAAACATGTGATAGTAAGTGGTTGAGGCATTGCCAAGTTGGTATCCACTTCTCTTCTCAAAAGATGGTATTGAAAGTTCAATTTCACCACTGCAGAGAAAGGCTACTAACGAATTTTATGTCAGATTGACATTCATGTGGATTGACTATTTTCATTTTGGCAACCTTTACATAAAGTTTGTTTCATTACCTTTTTTCTTTTTTTGGAATAGATCACAAACTGCAATCTTTTGGCTTATTATCAATAATTTGAAGTTTGTTTAACAAATTATTTATAGTCTTCTATATGGCATTCCTATTGGGTACTCTTATGATGCCAGTGCTCTTATTCTAAATAATGTTCGATTGTTTTCTACTGTACTAATTATGAAATCTTGAATTTCTTTAGTTTCCTACTTCCTTTCACTTATTCACTATTGTCCATTTCTCATATAGTAAGTAAGTGTTTTTACTATATTCATATTTTTTTATAGCACCCGCGCATTGTGTGGGCATACGTCTAGTTAGACTATAATTTCTCAGTCAAGCTTGGCATATAAATACATGATTTAAGGTAACTGAATACACAGGAGAAATAATTAGAGTAGAAATATAAATATAATGCAGTTATATATTCTAGCGAAATGACTTGCTAGTTAACTCTTGCACGTTGAGCTGGATTTTTGGCATTTTATTTTATTTTTTATAATTATTTTTGGTATTCGACAGTCACAATAATTTTACTTAACTCGGATCAAGTTAAATAAATTTATAAAAGGATAAAATTCTTTTGATAAATGTTTTTTTCCTCTTAAATTTGAGATTTTATTTTAATTTTTTTACTTAAACTAACACTTATTGGCTTCTTTTTTTGATCAAAGATATAAATTGCACCCCACATTCTATCCTAATTTTACATTGGATTTTTATATATTTTTTTTGAGTCAAATTGAAACTTCTCTTTTGAAAAATTAAATCAAATTAAACTTTGGTAAGTACAATCAAGTCTTATAAATTTTTTAGTACAATTAAGTCCTATAATTTTTAAAATAATTAATTTTAACGGTTAACTTACAAATAAAATTGTGTGTATATATATATATAACATAATTATACAGTTTTAAGAGTTTTTAAACCTACAAAATAATTTTTAAAAAGTTTTTCCTAAATTTTAAAAATTTTATAATCAAGTGATATACATTTTAAAAAATGACTAATTTTATTTGTTAATATAAATAGCAAATTGATAATTGACCTAAAATTTGATTTTAACGGTTGAATCAAAAAAATTTATTCATTAATTATTGTGTAGGTTTAAAAATATTGTATAAGTTTAAAGATTTAAACCGATAAATAAAATTTAGAAATTTTTTATTAATAAATAAAATTGGTCATTATTTTCGAAATGAATATTACTTGATTATAAAATTTTTAAAATACAAGAAAAATTTTAAAAAATTATCATGAAGATTTAAAAACTCTTAAAACTTTATAATTAGGTTTTATATATTTTTTAAAAAATTATAAATTTTACTCGTTAGTTAACCGTTAAAATTAATTTTTTAATTTATAGGATTTAATTGTACTAAAAAAGTTATAAAATTTAATTGTACAAACCAAAATTCAATTTAATCTAATTTTATAAAAGAGAAATTTAAATTTGGCTAAAAATATGAAAATATTTAATATAAAATTAGAGTAAAACGTGGTGTGCAATTTGTACCATGGACCTAGTTTTGTTAGTTCTGAGTCCCCACAGCTCGAAGTTGAGCTAACTTTCTAAAAAAAAGAGCAAATTATATTTTTTTTTTCTTTAAAA
The DNA here is from genome assembly GCA_949634005.1 of Mallotus japonicus. Classification (NCBI taxonomy): domain Eukaryota; kingdom Viridiplantae; phylum Streptophyta; class Magnoliopsida; order Malpighiales; family Euphorbiaceae; genus Mallotus; species Mallotus japonicus. The sequence continues at coordinate 1,819 of CATIWK010105969.1, forward strand.
TTTGATCTAATTAACACTTACCTCCATTTTGTTTAAAACTCAAACTTTTACATCCTCAACTTTTATTTTGTTAACAAATAAGAATTTATGTTAGTATTAGGTCATTTTTCAATTAAGTGCTGTATAAAAAGATTAAAATATCCTTTTAAATTATAAAAAAATAATTAACTATAAAACACTAATAATAAGATTTATTTTTTTATGAACCATATTATTAGTAAGTGAAAAATATATGTATTTAATGTTATTAAATATAAAGAATTAAAATATCATTAATGTTTTGTAATTAATTATAATTTTTTTTATTATTTAAAAAAAAATTTTAGTTTTTTTATATAGCACTTAACGGAAAAAGGTTTATCCTAACAAATTTTTTAAATATTAATAGAATAAAAATTGAGGGAGATAAAGTTTAATTTTTTTTTTTAAAAAAAAGAGGTACATGTAAATTAAATTAAATATTAGAGAGGAAAATATAATTTGCTAAAAAAAAAAAAAAAGGCAGTGCTCCCACATGGTTTCTTAAATTTCCATAGACTTTGGTGTATTATTGTCGGCACTTATTGTCGGTGGTAAAAGATACATGAAAGTATAGTGCAATTATATGTTGGAACTACCCGTTCTGTTATACGATATATATGTTTTTTTTCTTTTACAATTGATACTTGTTGCAACAAGTATTCCATGCTATCATGATATGTTAGTTGTCAATATTAATGGAAAAAAAAAATTAAGTTGTTGTCTATAATTAGTATGTAACAGTACCACATTAATAGATCTCACTTGACTTTCTTGCGTTGATAATTTGAAAAAAACTTAGGGGCCGTTTAGTTCGTACTCCGGAATCGGAATCGGAATGGGAATGAGAATGAGAAGGAATGAGAAAGGGAATGAAAATTTGAAAAAGGTGTTTGGTTCTTTAGGGAATGAGAATGATAATGAAAATCAACATCATTTAACAACTAAATTTTCTTTTATAAAAAAATATTTTTGTAATTATTTTTCACATATAAAAATTAACATTATAATTATTTTATATATTAAAAATTAATATTATAATTATCTATTATAAAATATTTATTTATAAAATATTATTATAATTTTTTAAAAAAATATTATAAAATTATTTATTTTTGATAAATATTTTTTATTCAAAAATTTAATAAATATTTTTATTAATTTATATGTTTTATTTATAAATTTTAAAAAATAAATGTTAATATTTAAATGTTTGACAAATTTATAATTGTTTTGACTTGATTCCCAATGGAATCAAAAAGCGAATCTTAAGAATATGAGAGGAATGATGATTCCCATTGATGGGGGAAATTATATTCTCATTCCCATATTAATTTTAGCCAACCAAACACTAACAATCGGAATTATCCATTCCGATTCCGATTCTCACCCTTATTTTTTACCAAACAAACGCCCCCTAAATGCCCAAAAAAGTTATCTCAACAATAAAATATCCTAGTTTTCATTAATTATACGCGTGCCTTAAAAATGAAAAAATATTTACCCGCATGCCCCATCTCAGTTGTTCATGTAAAATCAGCTGTCTCTGTAATTTCTATAGGCTCAAGGTTTTCTCTCTTTCTTCAAAGCTCTATCTCATGTAAAGTAAGCAAATCCCTAATTTTTAAGTGAAGGAATTTATTTTATCATTGTAATTATTTTTTGTTATTTTGTTTTTATAGGATCCTAGAGTTGTGCGAGTATTTGATAAGCAGGACTGTTCATGTTATTTTTTATTTATTTATTTATTATTATTATTATTATTATTTGCTTCTAATTTGATGACCCTTGAGGAGGTATATCGGATTAGGACAATAAAAAATGTCTAGTTGTTAAAGTGAAGAGAGGCTTTGTAGCCACATTTCAAGTAGAGATTCCAAATCATGGATGCTTTCAATCTCCAAAATTTTCAATTTAGGGAATGGGGTTTAGGAGACAAAAGAATACTCGGTGAAGCATCAACTTCCCTATTTTTTAGGTTTGTTGTATTTGGTCATTGCTCTGATAGCACATATAGAGAAAAAAAATTGAATTCTATTTAACATAAATTTTTCTAGCTAGGAAGGGAATGTTGATAGAAGTGTCAGTCTTACAACTAGAATGTTGTATGCTTGAGTTCTCAAATCAAGCAAATTTTCCTCATCTTCTTTCCGTCTATTTGATTTCATCTTTGGCACTATATATATATATATATATATATATATATTTATTGTGGGTGATGGATGAAAGTATTATGCCTATATTCTGTTGATGAATGGCCCTTTGATCCATTCCATTTTTTTCCATGAATATCATCCTCTATTTATTTCTGCCTTTTCTTTTTCTATGTGAAAAATGGTACTAGTTGTTTAGATAGTAGCCATTTCCTTTTCATCAATGCATATTAATAATTTTTTTGTCATTGGTATAGCACTTCTCTATATGCAAAGTGTAGGAAGTGTTTAATGTTGACTGATGCTCCATAATGGTGTACATGTGAATTTAGTCCCGTAAGCAATTGTAGAGTAGGGATTAATGTGATTGGTTCAAAGTACTTAGTTGGATCATTTTAGCATTTCAGCTGTTAACTTATTAATGTGCCCAAGGGCCTTCCAAGTGGCTCTATGATCTTAGTTAACTGAATATTATGTTGTCTCTTTGCTCCAATTTTATTTTCAATATGATACGAGTCAGTTACATGATACAGTAATTTTTAACTTATCACTTTTATATAATCCTGCCACCAGTCTTTAGGTTTCATATGTTTCATGTTTTGATTTGCCTTTTGAAATTGTGCACTTCTTGTGAAGCAGCAGCTATGTTAGCGATTTTGTTCATAATGACTGGAATATAAATTTCAAAGACAAAAAATTGAAATATTTTTCGTATACTTTTGGTTTCTTTTTCTTATGTTATTGGTTTCTTTTCCTATATTATTAGTTTATTTTCCATATGTGAAACAAATACCATTATATATATATATATATATATATAATCAAAAAAATTTATAGGTTCATAAAATAAAAAAAAATCTATATAGTTGAAATTTTAGTTATTTATGAAAAAAAAAATGTGAGTTATGTAATTTAAATATGTTAATTATAATTTTTCCCCAAACTAAGTCATGTTTATTTTTTTAGTAAACTATAACCATAGTAACTTTTCCAACAAATGTATTCATAAATTAAGAATTATGATTTTTCTTCATAACAAATCAAAATTATGGTTTTCTAGCAAATCTATATATGTTAATATCTATATATTTATAAATATCAACAATTGGCACATAATAATTTTTTTTCAATTTCTCTCTTCTCTTTATAGGTAACATCTTTTGAAATATTCAAAATGCGTGGTTCATTTTCTATGCTAATGTTAAATGATTCAGTGCATATGGAATGAATGTCAACTATGATCGTGTCTTGATCAATACAATGCACACTACCATCAGAAAAGACATTAAACAAGTAAGAAAAATATGATCTCATTGCATTAATTTTAGAGTTCATTACATCATTAGTTTTAAACAAAGAAAAAGTAAAGGTCCAAATGTTATATGAACTAAACATCTGATAAGCGGTCATGTCTATGGATCACCCACTATTTGTATGTCTTATTTGTCATGTTATTGTTAGTATAGATGTGCCCTAGTGCCATTTCTTGTAATATAAATGACATTGTACTTTTATCCTTATGATAATAAAATATTCATTTAAATAAAATGTTTGCTTATTTGAGTATTTACCCTTTAGCATAGTATTAAATGAGTTTATTATCAAGAGTTGATAATATGAGTGACAAATTCATTTAGTACATATGCTACAAAATGTTCGTAGTCATAGGATTAATATATGGGTAGTATTAATCCATAGACTATCACCTCTGTCTATTTTCCTTGATCAGTATGTGATATTGATAGTGGGAGGAAGTGAGTCTCATGTGACTTGATATGAGATATCATAATAGACATATGGATACTCATGTGATGGGTGGATCTAACTGTGATGTAAGATAAGTGATTACATGGAAATTCACTTTTGTCAACAATCGCTATCTTGGACATAATGGTGCTTATGGTCCTTTGACCTGAGGCCACATGGTCATCCATATATGGTTGGTTAGAGTTTGTTACCACTTACATACCTGTGCTAGCCATGTATGGGTATGTGGCATGTGGTGGCTCTAGTTAGTTATATATAGGGATGCCTGGAGTGAACCGGGATAAGATTTTGTGCTATCTAAGTTATTCTCAATGAATAAGTACCTAGCCAAGTCAAACTTGAATTAACCGAAAAGAGTTTTCGGTGCTAAAAAGCATTTCTAGTAGGAGTCATGTTTTATTGAGAATTAAACTAAAGTTTTAGAGCCCTGTAATACTTTTATCTGTAAATAATAAGTAAATCAATAGTTAGTGCTTATTATTGTATATAAATAGAAAAATTCTTAGTCAAAATTCATGTTTTGCTGACTTCCCTTTTTAGAGCCCCGTGATATTGTTTATCTTTTTAGAGTAATGTGATATTGTTCACTTGCAAATAATAGATAGAGAAATAGTAGGAGTGTGCTATTTGTTCCCAAAATAAAATTTTTAGTCAGGATTTGTGTTTTGCTGACTCCCTTATGATTAGGCTGCGGCGACGTCCTTGGTGCTACCCAGTAGATTCACTGGAGCTAAGAAGCTCTACCAGAAGCTGTCAACGGAGGTGCGAGATTAAGTGTGCGGTCTCAGCTTCGATGGCTTGCTTGATAGCTTATTGGAGGGTTCAGAGTCATTAAAGAGCCGCCAGGTGGCCATGACTGCTTTGATTAAGAGGTGGTCAGGTTGCACTTATACCTTTCACTTCGAATTCGGAGAGATGATGATTACGTCCTTTGATTTTGCGATAATTATGAGGTTCTCATTCTCTGGGAGACGGACTCCTTTTGATATTCCTAATGATTCCGTAGCACTGTATTATGAGTTATTCGGTTGTGATCCTGCACTCAGAGTTGGTCGGGGTAGTCTTATTCCATATGATCACCTCTGGCAGGCCTGCGATGATGCTACTAGAGATGGAGCTACTGGCATCGAGAGATGAGCCTGATGCTTTATATTTTATCTGATGAGCACCATGGTTTTCTAAACTAGAGCAGTTTTGGTGGTTTATGGTTGCTTCCTCTCTTACAGGATCTTAATAGCTTGCGGGAGTATAATTGGGGCTCTCCCGCCTACGGTTACCTTCTGTACAGCCTGGATGATGCATGTAGGGATGGATCTCGGATTTGTGGCGTCTCCTTGGTAGTTGATGTGAGTTGCTTTCAGCACCTTACTATCCTTTTCTTTTTTGAATGCATTGTCCATGACACATTTCCTTTTATAGTCTCTAGATTACATGAGGGGTTCCCCCATTTCCCTATTTACACCGCTCAGAGTTGGAAAGGTCCTTTACAAACTTTGGAGGAGGTCCGTGCTACCCTTACCAAGTTAATGTTCGAGAAGGTTAGTTTTTGCTTTTCCCTGTTCTTTTGAGGCTCTATGTTCTGTTTCTGACAGCTCATTCTGATTACAAATACATCTTCGATGGTGGTAGGAGCGCTATCCTACAGCCTTCTCACCGGCGATGGTTGGGGCCGTCGAGATAACCGGTAAGTGGATGTTATTCGTGATCCCTGTTGACTGCGCCTGGTAACTCGATGAGCACACCATAGATTGGTAAAGAGGGCCTACTGCTCATCTTGTTCCTCATCCTCCTCCTCTTGACATATTCTGGGGAAGGACATGATGGGTTCTGATTTAGAGAGTGCACTTGTTGGGACTGACTATCAGCTCCATCTGGGGCTAGAGGGGCTTTATACATGGAGACCATTATGCCACGATTGATCGATGGTGCAACAAGCGGTTTCATGTCAGCTGCATATGTTCCACCTGCTAGCATTTCTTCTTCTTCTACCTACCAAGTATATCTTGTTTCTCCTGTATTGTTTTCATACTGAGTCTGTTTCTGTTATGATATGTTCTTCTTATATTTGACAGCCTCGTTTGAAGAGTTCTCGAGATAGCAGCACCATCAAGGCTTCTAACGGTATAGGGGCTACTAGTGTTGCTCCTGCGACCGCTCAAGTGGTTCCAAAGTTGCTGTGATGCCTCTAGTTCCACTGCTTAGGGGATGCGATCTCCAAGGTGGTGTGGTGACTCGTACGGTCCCTGCATCTAGGGGTGAGCAAAATTCAACCAAACCAAAAAACTGAGTTAAAACCGACCCAATTCGGTTTGGTTCGATTTCCATTTTTAAAAATTTATAAATTTCGGTCAGTTAACCGAACCAACTGAAATAATGAACTTATGATAAATTAACATATTTTTGAATAAAATGTTTCCAGATCTCATGTATGGTTGAGATGGTAAGTCATTTTTGTTAATTGTTTGAGGTTGTGGGTTCAAATCCCATAACCTACAACTATTTTTTTTGTTGAAAAAAAAGGCACATCTGAAAAAAGCAACTAAAACACTTGAAAAAGGCATACTTGGGATTCGAACCCAGGTGGAGAAGGAGAAAGGACGTGCGTCAACACCGTTAGACCATCAGAAGCTTTTGTTTTTTTTATGTTTCTTTCATTTATATTATTACATACTCGATTTTTGGTTAACCGACCGAAACCGAGCGGTTTCTTCGGTATTTGATAATTTGAAAAAAACAAAAACTGAACCGAATCGAAATCGACTGTGCTCACCCCTACCTGCATCTACTGAGCCTGTGGTCTTCATCCCCGAGAACACCACTTTAGTGAGTTTTTATCCTTGCTTTGATGTTCTTTTTGAGTTTGCCATTTGTTGACCGTCTTATGCGTAGGTCCCACGGTCGACAGTTGAGTACTGATACCAGTGTGCTTCAGGCTTCATCAGTTATCATATCCATCACTCGGTAGAGACTTAGGTGAGCTTTTCTTGTACTTTTACCTGTTCAAATACACAGTATGCAATATGCTATATATTATGTACATGCTAATGTATGCGTGTCATGATGCAGTGTGAGCATGCAAGGATAGTGCACCAGCGAGAGGAGGTGATGCGTCAGCATGATGCCTACTATTAGAGCTAAATTCAACAGCTTCAGGCTGAGATCGAGGAGTTGAGGATCTACAATGCTGGACCTAGTAGGAGAGCATCTCCAGATGATGATGATGATGAAGATGAGTCTTAATTTCCCCTACTGTCTGACATTTTATACTGACTATACTGATGATGCTTTAGATACTTTGAGCTGATCATACTTCCACTATTGTACATTCTGATGACATCACTGGTTGTTTGACCTATTCTAATATTTCTTTTACTCTTTTTGGTCTTCTCCAATCTCTATTGTTTTATTCACTTACTATATTGATGCATTAATGAATGTAAATTTTGCATTTGTGCGTGCTAGATATTGATTCAGATATTTACCTTTGTACACATGCAGTCTTTGACAGTTTTTTCCCATTTTCACTGAATGAAATTCACCAAAGGCATGGATGCATATCATATATTTCAAAACGAAGGTACCCCTGTTCTTATTATTTTTCTTTTCCATTTCGTCTTTCATTCTTTTTTTCCATCTTTGATTCACCATTTTTTCATTATTATTATTTTCATTCACTTTCATCATTTTTCCTAAGGGTAACATCTTTTGAAATATATAATATACAAGGTTTCATGTCCGTGCCTATGTTAAATGGTTTAGTGTTAATGAAATGAATGTCAAAGGTGCTCATGTAAGGTTTAATAAAATGTTCATCATTATCGAATATGCACCATAAAAATAAGCAAAGTCAAACATCGTTATATTAAATTTAGCATTCGATACATCAAAAGACTTTAGATAGATCAGCAATACAGACGTCGTTAGGGATGGGTTCATCATCAAATCAGGGTATTATCTATGCTGGTCTTGGCGAGAGTAGCAATGTAGCTAGTGGGAACCGTCTTGAAATCAAACTTGCTAGAGGGTTATTTCAATTGATCTTGTAATTCCTCCTTCTTCTCTGGTTCTTTTCCATTTTTATCCTTGGACTCATACATATGTTCGTAGGTAGAGGAGTCTGTTTCATCACCACTCGAATAATAGATAAGGCTCAAAAAACTTTCTTCTGGTGCCGCCAATGGTCATTTTCCCACTTTTCTGACTAACCTGTTTCTCTCTTAGGAACAAGTTGGATAGAATTTTTCATGAAAGCCTCAGGAGGCCCTGAAAAGATGGTATGGGATGCAGACATGTCTCGGTAGTTGGGTAAAGGGGTGATTTTAACATTGGGTTATTTTTCCAGATCTTCAATTTTGCCAGAATCTATTAGGTCTTGGATTCTATCCTTCAAAACATAACAGTTGTTGGTTATATGGCCAGGCATTTGGTGGAAGTAGCAAAAGAGGTCATAGTTGATGTAAGGGGGCAAAGGGTTAGGTAAAGGTTTGGGCTCAAGAGGTTTAAGGAGGCCTCTTTGTTGGAGTCTTTGGAAGATTTTAGATAAAGGCATATTAAAGTTTGAATATTTTCGGCTTCTCAGGGCTTTCACATTTAGGATTTTTTCAGTAAGGCGAGTGTTCTAGTTAGGCCGAGTAAGTTTATGGTACACATTTTTGGGTTAAGAAATTTCCTCATCCTTAATTCGGATGCCATCTTGGTGAAGAGCTTCGAAGGTAGGATATTGGATAAATAGCACTTATTTGCGAAAGTGAGGTTGTGCTCCTTTGATTACCATCTCTGTTTGTTTATCTTCCGAGGGTTTATCTCTCGTCAGAGTAGCTTTCCCTCTCCATCTGATGATATAGTCTGAAAAGCTCTCACCATTTCTCTGCCTGGTGGTTTCCAAGTCACGCCTCATGACATCCAGTTGTGTATTGTACCCATACTGCTTAATAAATTTCTAAATAAGGAGCTTTGGATGTAGTGGATCATAACCCTCTATACTCTAGTTACCCATTCTCTGATCCTTGGTTTTGCTAGACTGAGGGTAATGGGTTGATTGGAGTGATCTTACGAGGGCCTATTCGCTTGTATAGAAAGTTAGTTGAAGCCTTCGATCTGGGTATCAGTGTTTTCCTTCACTAGGACTTTAAATTGGGCGATCTTGCAATTCATTTGAACCTTAAATTGAGTGATCTTGTAGGCTAATTCTTGAATCTTCATCGCCAATTCAAGTGCAGTTGCACTAGTTAACTTGGAAGAGACTGGAAAAGTCTTTCTTCAAAAGGCTCACCATTGCCTTTGATATCTCCAGGTATGCCCACGTCTTCTTTACTCTTATTCATCTCAGAATTGGGAGTACCAGGTGCCCCCTTGCCATTGCCTTTTAAGAGAATTACCTCATCCATGGCATTTGGATTTTGGTGAAAGGTATCCCTTACTTCAGTCTTAAGGATAACCCTAGTTTTAGCCCGGAGGATGTTAGTTAAACCACCATCAGCCACGAATCATTTCACATGCCCTTCGAGTAATTCACTGATGCTTTGATTCCCAAATTGTTCAGCCATTCCGATGCCTGATCATTGCTGACTTTTCTCGAGAGGTTTTGAGAGACCTAGAGCTTGCAAGGCTTTCGAGGAGCTACCTTTCTACATGAATATGGTACTTAGGATAAAAAATAGATAATGCATGCATGATATGGCATGTCCTACAAAATAGGTGGGTTAGCATGTATGCATGACGTGACAATTATAATTTCACTAATACTGATGCAAAAAAATGGTTGTAAAGAAATCGTGGGTTAGCACATGATAAAATGCCCCCTGAATGTATGTATTCATGCATGAAAAAAGAAAAGAAAACTCAAAAAAATGAACAAACGAGGTTAGCATATAAACCTGCAAAACGAACAAACCAAACACAAGCAATCGCTCCTTCCAACCTTATCACTCCACATGATTGAGATTTCTTTCCTATGTGGGTTTTCATATTATAAACATCGGGGGACTATGGTTCCACTCTCAGACTAGGCTGTTTCAATTTATGATGATCAGGCTCGAAAGGTAAACTAGGGAGCAATACCTAAATGTACTCAAGGTAACTACACAATGTCAATTAGAGGCCCAATTGTCCAGTCACAAGTGGTGTCTATAGCTCATGCGCGCTCGTGAGCGTACGGACTATAGTCAACAGAAAGGATCCAAGTTCATGTTCCTTTCATCGACATTTGGTATGTTTACCAAGACATATGAGATTTTTGTTCGATAGTTTACAATTTGGTTCTTTCAACATGAGTGTCCACAATCTAGTTAAATTCTTGATTTATCTACTTGATCTCATAAGGAAAAAAGGATGACTTTTATAGGTCCTATCACAAAAGGCATCACTATTTGTCGATCCTTATGGACTATCCAAACTGAGGCATATGATTCTTGTCATTCCTTGTCGGGCTTACACAAGGTAAACATGGATCATATGAGTCTAAGCGTGAACAGTCTATAAGAACTGACATAATGACAGCAAATGGTGATAGAAGCTAGAGATGTTATATCATTTATAAATGCCAAGTCAAACGGACAGCATCAAGACAAGATAATCATGCAAGAGCTAGGTAGGATCCTAGGGGAGATTTCTACTGGTTTATCCATATAGGTTGAGTCAGGCCTACGACTAAGGGCTCATTTAGCAAGAATGCCCCCATATAACTACGGTTACAGACTTCGGTTAGTAAGTCTAGCATTCTTTTACCTACTCGAGAGAAAACTGCACCCCATTTTGGACTTGGGAGCCGGGTCGCATCACTTTAAACCCTACAACTCTCTTGATTAAGTAAAGGCTAAAGGTGATAATACCAATCTCGTCGCCCCGTGACTCGAATGGATCATGGTGGCAATGCCATTCAGTATTATTGAGGGTTTAGGGACAAAGGGTGCACGTGGTAAGTGTATTGAATATGCAGTTATGTTGTTGTGAATATGAATAAACAAGTTATGCATTATAAGAAACAGTCTTTCATTCATACCCCTCAAATAAGTTTTCTCTAGTGGAGTCACCAAAAACCTGTACGCACCCCATCCCGGAAGGGTCATTTTTGCGGAATTGGAATGGGACACATGATCAGTGCGCTTATTAGGGCACACAGGCTAATGGTGACCATCTACCAGTTTGTTATTGTTTGTGGGAGGGTTTGCCTAAATAGACTTTGTAGATTGGAGTTGCTGCCCGATTTGAATCGGGAGAAAGTGAATTAAAAATTCACTCCTATAACTAGAGAATCCGGGTTTGGGGGTAGGAGTTACTTATCGTGTTTCTTATTATACACGTTGCTTATTAATTCACTACTTCACTCTAGTTTCGGTTTTATGATGCATTTACCACACTCGATCATTAGTCAGTTTAAATTGAAATGCGGGATAATTGTATTGATGAGCATTCACTACGAAATAAATAAACCAACATTCATCAACCAAATAGGTGATCATGTAAGCAAGTAAGCATATAGCATGTAGTACACAAGCATGCAAGAGATTATAAATGGAAATAAACACACAAATAAAAGAAAAGAAAAAAAAGTGAGAAAAGGGATTAAGGATTACAACCCTTGAAAGAAAGCCTATTCTAACAAATAAATCCAAAATAGAAAATAAAAGGGGGAATCGGGATTAAGGATTACATTGCCTCGGAAATTCCCTATTCTATTAATTACATCAAAATGGAAAATAAAAGAAAACTCCTATTCTAATAATCCTGCAAAACAAAAGTTAGCTTTCACGCACATGCAAGCACACATCATATTTAGGACAATTTTATATATCATTCATTCATAATTGAAATAATAAATAATAAAAAAAGAGTAATTAAGCAAATAAACAAACAAGGATGCTAATGAGGATGCATGATGTAAGATTTTGGAATTTAGGTATTTTGGTGTGAAATCATCATTTTTATTATAAAAATAGGACTTGTGGCAAGGAAAATACTAGGAAATTAAAATGGGGAAATAGAAATAATAAAAGTAATGGAATAAAATAACTAAAGTAATAAAAATAATAAAGATAATAAAAGTGTAAATAAAATAATAAAAATGATAAAGATGCTATTTTCACCATAAAAATATCAACTTTATGATAAAAATAGTAAATTTATCAAAGGAAACAATATAAATGGTGAGGATAATAAATATGCAATAAAAGTAACAATAATGCAAATGAAATAATAAAAGGATGAAAAAAATGCTATTTTTATCATAAAAATGTGGACTTTATGATAAAAATAATAAATTTATAAAAAAAAGGCTAATAAAAATGATAAAGATGCTACTTTCACCATAAAAATGTGGACTTAATGATAAAAATAACAAATTTATCAAAAAATGCAATAGAGGCAACATAAAATAATAAAAATAGCAAAAATGTAATAAATATAATAAAAATAATAAAAGTGCAGAATTAAGATAATAAAATTGATAAGAATGTCATTTTTACCATAAAAATGTCAACTTTATGAAAAAAAATGGCAAGTTTACCCAAAAGGCATAAAAACTATAAAAATAACAAAACTGCAATAAAAATAATAAAAATACAGAAATAACAATAAAAATAAATAAAGATACAGAAATAAATAAATAAAAATGATAAAGGTGACATTTTTACCATAAAAATGTGAACTTTAAGATAAAAAATGCCAAATTTGCCATAAATGGCATAAAAATCACAAAAATAGGAAAAATGCAATAAAAATAAGAGTAATGCTAAACGGCACAATTTGTGCCGGCACAAAAGGTTATATTAGAGATTTTATTTCTATTTTTAAGGATAGTATAGTATTCTTAATATATAAAAATTTTATTTAGTGACAAATATAGCCCGAATTATATTTGGAATTTTTAGAACACTAGTCTTTAATTTATTATTTAAATAGAGAAAATAAATCTTAAAAAATAAAAATTTAGATGGAGTTGACTTATTAAATTTTGTCTAATATTAAAAAAAATTCTCATATCAAAGATTTTCATATATTTATTAAATAAAAATCTTTGTATTTCTTTTTTTTTTTTTAATAAATGGAGGCAAAGCCTGAAACAAGTAGTCTGTTTAGAATAAACTACCCCCTACTCTATCATGATCCATCCAGTAGGCAAGCTAAGGAGGATTTTGTAAAATTTTGTGATATCCAATTGCATAACTGCTAGCCAAATTTGCCATTGAGTTTGCAGCAAAATTTAATTCCCGAAAAATATGAACAAACTCCACTTTCCAGTTTTGAGAGAGCAAACATTTTTCTTTCTTGTATCAGGGCAGAAAAGCTATGGCAAGCTACTCCTCATTTTGTTATTAGCTTCTATGTGTTCATCATTGGTTCTTATATTATCGTATCTTGTTCACTTGTTAAACTCGCAAGTTTTTTTTTTTTTCACTAAAGAGTTAATATGTATGTAAAATTTATATTTTATAGAGTCAAATTGACATGTAAAATAAATAATGCTTTTAAATATACAAATTTATTTATTTACATTTATTTTATAAAAATTTATATTTGTTCAATTTTATCATTGAGATTTAATATTAAAACTAAATTTTAACTCTTTATTTCTCTTTTATTTATTTATAATAATGTTGTACTTAATTGTCTTAAGAAAAATTATAATTTTTTATTAAAAATAAAAATAATAAATATTATTCATTAAATTAAAATGTAAATTTTTTTTTGTCTGAACCACTGGTATCCAAAGTTTATAGGATTCTAATTAATCCGATTCGATTTAGGTGAAACCATAAGGTCAATAAAGATTTTCCAACAATTAATTTAGCGTAACTGTATACATTACGACTCAAATTTAAGATGTCGTGAATCCGAGACATCACTTAAGAAAAAAATTAATAAAAATTAAAGATTGTAAATCCAATAGTTATACGTAATGAAAATTATTATATTTTTTTCTATTTAAATTGAGGTGGAATTGTGACTATACATTTAACTGATTAATTTTGGGCATAATTGTTTACTTCGTAAGAGACATTATAAGAAGTTCCGGGTTAGAAAAATATTTTGATCAATTATGAAAATTGTTTATGTAAATATTTTTGATAATTTTTTATGAATCTTTTTGGTTTTGGACGTAATATATAAGGATTTTTTGTTTTTAAAGAGGAAATAATACTTATGAAAAAAATATACTATATTACTATGATAAGGTCACCTCTATAATAATAAATATATTAAAATTATAAAAAATAATAAAATTAAAAAATATTTTAAAAATAAAATTAAATACCTAATTTTAATTAAATTATTGAATAATTAATAATATTTTAGAGCATTTTTTATGAATTTTTTAAAGAAGAATTGTGAGTTTTTAAGAATCTTTTTTAAAAAAATAATTTTTTATTTATAGTATTTTCTGAATATAATATAAATAAGCATAAGATTTGACAAATATATACCAGATTTTAGAAAATAAAAATATATTACCAAAATCATATCCAAGATTTTACAATATGAAAATCATTTTTGAAACCAATATATTAAAGGACACAGTTGTCATTATATTTAGCATTAATTAGTTTGTGCCAAATGTTTATGGCACAATTTGTGCCAAATATATTTTCTCTAAAAATAATAAGAATGCAAAAATATTAATAAGAATAAATGGAAATACAGAAATAAAATACTAAAGATGATAGATAAATGTGTCATTTTTACCATAAAAACATCAACTTAATGATAAAAATGACAAATTTTGGGTATAAAAGTAACAAAAATGAGGAAAATGCAATAATAATAATAAAAATGCAGAAATAATAATTAAAATAAACAAAAATGACAGAAATAAAAATGATAAAGGCGATATTTTTACCATAAAAAAGTAAACTTTATGATAAAAATACCAAATTTACATAAATAGCATAAAAATCAACAAAAATAGTAAAAATGCAATAAAATAATAAAAATGCAGAAATAATCATATAAATAAATAAAAATACAGAAATTAATATATTAAAATGATAAAGGTGATATTTTTATCATAAAAATGTAAACTTTATGATAAAAATATCAAATTTACCATAATAAGCATAAAATCAACAAAAGTAGTAAAAATGCAATAAAAATAATTAAAATGAAAAAATATTAATAAAAATAAATAAAAATTACAGAAATCAAAATAATAAATTAAAATGATGCAAAAAATAATAATAAAAACGCTAACTTTACACCAAAATGCCCATTTTTTATATAAAAGGAAAAATGATGCAAAAAATTGTGAAAATGCAAGAAATGAGTGCAAACCCTCCCGGATTCACCTGAACAACCCACTCCGTCTACATATCTAATTCAAAACTTCAAAAATCACTACAAAATCACAACTTCATCACAAGATAATAAATAATAAAAATAAAATGTAAAAATGATGAAAAATGAGAGAAATGAGTAGGAAAAGAAGAAAAATGATGTAAAATGCAAATTTTTAATTAAAAATTATTGGGAGATCCTCAAAGAGACCGGGTTGTTACCCTTATAGAATGCTTTGACTTAGTTGGAGCTTGGTTTGGATTTATAGGTCTAAATCCTAAAAGTAAATAATTTTTTTAGGTTAAAGTATTTAGAAAAAAATGGGTCTCCAAATACCGAAGGAGAAATAGTGTATCTTTTTTTTAGTGTTAAAATCGTGTATAGTGTTTCAAAAATTAAGAGAGAAAAATCCCTTCAAAATGACCAAATTTTCTATATATAAAAAAAAAAAAGGATTCAAAAGCATCAACCCACCCGCACGGGTTATGTGACCCACGAGTGTGGGTTATTGACCCACGCCCATGGGTTTGTTTTGGAAATACCCACAAAAGTGGGTTAAAAACCCACCGTGGCCACACTCACTCATTTTTTTTATTCTTTCATTTCTTTTCTTCTTTTGACTTTTCTTTCTTTTACTTTTTGACTTCTCTTTTTCGTTTTTTTTTCTTTTCGTTTTTTTTTCTTTTCTTTTTATTTTTTT
>CATIWK010105981.1:0-12472 GCA_949634005.1 Mallotus japonicus
ACTTAATCACTTAAAAATCACACATTCACATAATCATGCTTGCATATAACATCACATAAGCAACAAGATACTCAAAATAAACCAAAATCTAACAATTTATGCTTTTAATATGAAAATGAAGAATTTAAAGCTTGAAAATGAAGAATTTAAAGCTTGAAAATGAGAATTCTCACTGAATGGAGAACTTCTAGAGCTCCTAACTCAACCCTCAGAGCTTGTTTAATGGTTGAATGCAAGGAAGATTCCTTCTCCTCCAAAGAACTAGACTCTTCAAGCTTAAATTCCTCCTTCTCCTCTCTTTTCCTTTTGTTTTCCCTTGGTTTTTCTTCTTCTTCCTCTCAAGGAAGTTTTTTTCTTTCTTTTCTTTTTCTGAATAATGACCTTATTTTTTGCAAAAGATCAGCCTCAGCTTTACTTAACTCTCCTTCCTTTTCTCTCTCCCAATCTCCTAAAAACCCAAGTCCATTCTCCACCAAGTATTTATCTCATCATTACCCTCTCTTTTCAGCTCATTTTTTGCCTCCAAAGTCTTTGTTTTGTCCAAGAATACAGAGATAAGGTAAAATGCGGTCGGTTTAAGAGTTAAATGCAGCAATAAATAACATTTATTGCTGTAGAAGACAGGTGTGATAAGGCGGTACCTCTTCAATGAGGCGTCGCCTCATAGATGTCTGGGGTGAAGAGGCGTCGCCTCTTCACCCAGGCCTACTCTGGGCCAAGGGCCCAAAAGACCTGGGTTGGGCTAGAAGGTCATGGGCTTGGTGTTTGGACTTTGGCTAGATAATTTTGGGTCAGGTTTGAAAGGTTCGAGTCTATTCTAAGGAGATCTCGGATTCTTCTTACATTCGAAATATGAATTTTCTCATCACCGGGCTTTCGTTGCGGGCCCAAATAGAGGGTGTCTACAGTTTGCCCCCTTGGTTTTTCAGAAAATAGATTTATGAAATCGATTTTTTAAAAAAGCAACATGCATGTGAATGCGGAAGACGACATACCTGACCTGCAAGCTTTGTTTGGGCCGTCAGTTTTGGGAATTCAACCTGTAAGGTTAAACTGTAATTGGAAACGTGACCGTGTTCCTTGGGTTTTCCTGGCCCGATCAGTCACTCATTATAGTTTGACGCAAATCCCGTTCCTTTCTGACGTGAGCTTCACTCAGTAGAAAAGATGGTGCGAATTCTAAGCCTTTCTGACGCAGATTTCGACTTTAAAACGTAACCGTGTTCCTCAGGTTTTCCTGGCCCAATCAGTTACTCATTATAGTTTTGGCGTGAACTTCAGGTTTTCCTGGCCTGAATTCCACTCAGTATTGTGATCTCGGGTTTTCCTGGCCCGATTCATTACTTCTCCTCGAATCTCGGGAACTCTGTCAAGCCCAATCATCGTTCTCCATCGAATATTGGAAACTCTGTCAAGCCTGATCATCGTTCTCCATCGAATCTCGGGAACTCTATCAAGCCCGATCATCATTCTCCATCGAATCTCGGGAACTCTATCAAGCCCGATCATCGTTCTCCATCGAATCTCAGAAACTCAATCAAGCCCGATTATCATTCTCCATCGAATCTCGGGAACTCTATCAAGCCCGATCATCGTTCTCCATCGAATCTCGGGAACTCTGTCAAGCCCGATCATCGTTCTTCATCGAATCTCAGGAACTTCCGCTCCCTTGTATTTTCCTGACTGTTCTCGATTTTTCAATTTTTTTTTTGCCTATGTGGTGGACTAATCTCACTTAACCCACAGGCCTTCACTCTCTAAGTGGGCCTCTTGCTTTCTACTTTCCTTCTATTGAAAGCCCATCACTCCAAGGCCCACTTCCCTTTCCTATATAAAGGATCCTTTTCTCCTTTTTCTTTTCACTTTCTTCTTCTCTTCCTTTCTTCTCTTTTATACTTCCTCTCTTTTCTCTCTTCTTGTATTTTATCATGGATGCTGCTCGGACTCCCGATGCGCCCTAGTGGGATCCTGTGCCCCCTCCCCTAGAGCCTCTTCGGACTCTTGGGTTCTCGATTGGAGATACCATTCCACTCACTATGAGTTTGGGTACACACATCTGTGCCTTAGCTTCTGGAGAGGTTAGTACCTCAATCTTTTTGCTTTTTCCTATCAAATATATAATTGGGTTATGATTAGAAAATGTATTTTATCATTTAAATCGTAATGCATATTGATTAATCCATAAAAATTTGCAAAAATTCAAAAAATTTCAAAAAACCATCGGTCTTCTTCGACACGAAGAGGCGACGCCTCTTCGATGAGGCGATCGTCTCATCTACTGAGTACATCGCCTCTTCTTGAGGGCGATAAGCCTGAAGGGGAGATCGCCTCTACAAATAGAGACGATCATCTCTTCAATGGGGCGATCGCCTCTTCTCGTAGGGCCAACGCCTCAACAGGTGTTTTATATACTTTGCATGTATTCTGTGAAATAAATTAAAGAAATTAAACTCCCTGTCTGTTCCCAGCATGATGCCCACACATTTAAGGGTGCTGGGAATTTCAGTGGGGCTCGAGCGTGGTACAATGAGCTGACGGACGACATCAGGGACCATATTCAGGATACGGGTTTTCGAGGATTTTGAACTGTCACTTTCAGACACTCAGGGTCTCACCGACTATCAGCCACTTCATGCTCTGATGGAGAGGTGGTTCGAGACCATGCATACATTTCACTTTCCATTCGGTGAGCTGACCCTAGACCCAGTCTCCTTTGCAGCGGTTACAAGGATTGCATGCGCTGGCGATGCTGTCCTTTTTGACGCGAGCATTCATCTGATGACTCCGGATCAAGTAGCCTACATCGAGAGATTACTAGGTATGGTCCCAGACATGAAGGGGACTCATACGATCAAGCTGGACTCGATTCGGACATACTACACTTAGGAGAGAGTAGAGGCTGCTACCTCTGACAGAGTTGTCGATCAGGTGGTGAGGGCGTTCCTAGTCTATCTCTTAGGGACCACCCTATTTGCTGACACCGCTAGTTCGATTGACCTGATCTTTTTGATGCCGCTGCGGGACCTAGACAGGGTATCTTCTTTCGATTGGGGGAGTTGTGCCCTTGCGTACCTCTACCGGAGCATAGATGAGGTAGTGCGGGGAGCTAGACGATTCTGTGGCTTTTGGCACTCAGTTCTGGTGAGTATTCTTCTTTATTTCGAACTTCAGCTATCAATTTCTGTGGTCATTATTCACAATTCTTATTTGCAGGTCTAGGCTTTAGAGCTTGAGCTGATTCGTGGGATAGTGCGTGTTAACGACATACGCTTCCCTGCTCTAGCTCGATGGGGTGTTAGTCGTTCCTGGAAGAGGCCCCTAGCTCGTGTTCATATTCATCGAGAGCGACTGAGTTCCCTGACCTATGCTGAGGTACCTGAAAGAAAATGAAGTGAAAAAATCATTAATGCTTCATAATTGTGAAATTTACTTACCTGTTCGTTATTTTTCTTTTTACAGCTGATTCAGGACTTATGGGGGCCTCAAGATAGATGGCCTCCAGAGATGACTCGATCATGCCCCATGTCTCTACAATGAGTACTCCTTTGCGGCCCCCATTGTCAAGTATGGTATCTGGGCAAGAGGATCTATTCTGGGGACACAGTCCACGCGCTCGACGTATTCCTGCGTCTCCTCCTAGGGATATGTTCTGGACGCATCTACTAGAGGGCGAGGAGCTAGCTAGGGCAGTTGCAGGTGAGCCAGCTAAGACCCATACTGTGAGGAGCAAGGTTCGCTACCTTGACTTTGTTCGAGCTAGTCTATTGCAGCAGGTGCCTCTTTCAGCTGCCTCTACTTCTGCTCAGGTATTTTCTGAACTTTATCTTCTTTACATATTTTCTTTTAGAGTTCGTATGAATCTCACTTTTCAATTACAGGTGGCAACCATAGGACCTAGGCCCAGAGCTCGACCTCTAGCTCACGAGAGACCACTTCAGCGTCCTCATAGTGACAGCGGGGCAGGTACCTCCACTGGTGCACCAGCCAGTAGTTTCCTCTTTAGCTCGGGTTCACGGGTAGTTGTTGGCCGTCTAACTCATTCGCCTGAACCTCTAGCTCGATGTTGGATGCCTCCAGGGAGCTTATCTCACAAGCTATTGACACTAGATGAGGAGCTGGTGCCCTCACATACTCTTGGTACTACTCATGTAAGTTTCTTTTTCTCCCTGTCTCAAAATTCATCTGACTATGACATTAGTTAACTGATAATTTAATTTGATAGATTCCTCTGGATCAAGGAGTATACATGTATCGCCTGATTGAGGCACAACGGGATCACCTGATGACCGTCACCCAGCGATGGAAGGTAAAGCTTCTACCTATTTCTATATGTATGCATGTACGCATGATCATTTACCTTAAATTCAAATGAATTCAGGATCATGATGCAGTCAATCAGGTGAGGATCACAGCTTTAGAGCGTCAGGTGGCAGCTCTTCAGATTGAGGAGGATGACGATGATGATGACGGGGATGATCCCACTGCTGATCCAGTGAGTGAAGGAGATGATGAGTAGAGGATGACACGTAGAGCAGCTTCCCCTTGATGCTTAGACTAGGGATCATATCCATAAACTGTTGCTATCTCCTCTTTCCTCTTTTGAACAGAATTTTATCTTAACTATCTTTATACCTCGCACTGAATGATAGTAACATTTTTTATTGCTTTGGAAGCAAATAGAGGCATTTTATTCATACAAATTCGCTGCTTTCACAACTGAGTATTGTACACACTACAGAGTTTTTACAGAAAATTATATACAGTTACAACTTGTTACTGTTGGAGAGGCGTCGCCTCTTCAAGTAGAGGCGATGAGGAATCGCCTCTTCTCCTAGGGGCGTCGCCTCATCGTTGAGGCGAATCGCCTCTACGATAGGGCTCTGCAGCTATATAATCCCCAATTCTCATCTTCAAATCCCTAACTTCCTCATTCTTCGAATTCTCTGCATTTCTCTCTCTCTAAACAGCATCCCAAACCTTCAAAACATGACTGAAAGAAACCTAAAACAACTACAGACAGTATTGAAAAGCTTAGATGGTGAATCTTGGGCCATATTAGAACCATTTCACATGTCTGTTTTTCGATCCATACATGCAAGGAAAATCAACTTCTCACTTTTGCATGTTCTTGCTCAATTTTGGAATCCTCAAAAACACGTCTTCAGGTTCAATGTTATTGAATTATGCCCCCTGCCTGAAGAGTTTGAAGCTATTCTAGGCTATCAACTTAATTCTGATTGTCAGATTGTAGTCCCTCCACTCGGAGTCCTAGACACGCATTCTATTCAACTTCAGATGGCTAGAATGTTTAATCTTGCTCCTCAGTTCTCTCTTCATCACATTTTCAACAATAAAGTGTTAACCAACTCTCTTCTGGAGATAGTGGTAGCTATAGACAACAAGGGAATGCATTGGCCCCGGATGATGGCTTTATGCCTCTATGCTCAATTCCTGCTTATATCTTCGTCAGGCAACTGTGACCCAAAATTCTCTCTATCATCGATCAAGTAGAGACAGGTCTCAATCCTTTCCCACTCATCCTGGCAAAAACCATTGTTGGCTTGGACAACTTTGCAGAGACAAGATGATTTTCTGGAAGCCCTTTGTTGCTGGAGGTTAGTTCCCTTCATTATTTTCCATTCACTACTATTCTGCCATTTTTGCTCATTTTCTATTATCTATATTCACAATCTGCATAGGCATGGTTCCATGAGAAATTGAGATTATTGGAGCCTCCTAGAGATATTACCCATTATAGAGCCAAACATTATAGTACTCGGCAACTTCATCCTATCCCAGAAGACTTTAGGAGCTGGTTGGCCACTTTCCCTGATACATTGATACAGTGGATGTGGCCGTGGTGGAGATTACAGCATGTAACAATTCGAAGTTATACATACTGTGTTCCAGTAGCTAGCCTGCATTTTGCTACTTTTTACAACCTTGCAAGGCTTTGCAGACAGTATGGACAGAAATAATTAATTCCCGAACTCGTGCATGAGTTTGAACCAGGTCCACTCACTTAGAATTTTCTAGACAACTTAGTTGCAAGTTGGCCTCGGAGAATCATTCAAAGGGGCATTAACTACAATGGAGATCCATCTACTGATGACCAGTATAAAGCCTGGATTTAGATGCAACAAACAAAAAAAGATGATTTCATTATCAGCAGAAGAATAAGATCATTGCAAACATCTAGCTGTCAGAGTGTTCAAAAGAAAAGAAGACAGAATTAGTCATGTAATGTAGTCTTTATTTGCTTTTTGTTTGAATGGAATTTCCTTTTTAGTTAAGCAATGTGTAATAAAGCACTTAATGCAATGTTTGATAATAATAAAGGTAATCCATTCCACTTAAATTAAGCACAAAGCAAGAATACATTTTGTTTCTTACGTAACTCCTGTCGTTAGCTGGCTTGCCCTTGCAAGTTTTCCAACTAACTATTTTATACTCTCTCTCTCCTTTTATATGTCCTTTATTTTTGCCTGGCCCGCCTTTTTTCAAGGTTTTCAATCTAGCAGGACTTTTAATTTTTGATTTTTGTAGTCTCTAACTTTTGCTTAGGCAGCCCCGTTTTGAGGTTTTCTCCCTAGCGAGACTTTACAGAAAGTACTTCTTTAGTTTATCGATGTTGATGGGTTCTTTGAACTCATTCCCTTCCATATCGGAAATGATAGTAGCTCCCTTGAAGAACAGTTTCTTTAACAGATACTGCCCTTCCCAGTTTAGCTTGAACTTTCCTCTTGGATCTGTCATTAACGGCCTTGTCAGCTTCAAAATTAAGTCACCCTCCTTGACTTTCCCGAGCTTGATCTTCTTATTGTAAGCTCGAGCTATTATCTTTTGATACAATTGAGAATGATACTTAGCCTTCAGTCTCCTTTCATCCAACAATATCAAATGTGCTAGCCGACTCTCCACCCACTGGTATTCAGGAATCCTAGACTCCAATAGTACTCTCAATGACTGGATCTCGACTTCTACTGGTAGCACCGCTTCATATCCATATACCAAAGAATAAGGAGTGGCTCCAGTTAAAGTTTGAGCTGTGGTCCTATATCCCCACAATGCAAACTATAGGTAATAAGCCCAATCTTTATAATTTTCCAGCGTTTTAGCTAAGATCCTCTTTACATTCTTATTAGCAACTTCCATAGCTCTATTAGCTTGAGGTCGATACGGAGATGACCTGTGATGCTCAATCTTATACTCTTTCAATAAAATAGTTGTTTCTGCTCGAAACTAAACACCATTGTCACTAACAATGTGGTGTGGCAGCCCATATCGATAGATTATATTCCTTTCAATGAATCTCGCCTTCTGCTTTGATCCAACAATGACATATGATTCTGCCTCAACCCATTTGGAGAAGTAATCGATTGCTACAATGATGTATCGATGACCATTCGATGCTTTCGGCCTCACCTCTCCAATAATGTCAATTCCCCATGCTGTAAATGGCCACGGAGAAGTCAACCCCTGAAGTTCCATTGACGGTAGATGACTGACATCACCATATGCTTGACAATTGTGGTATTTCTTTACAAACTTTACACAATCCATCTCCATTGTTAACCAGAAGTAGCCTTGACATGCTATCTTCTTAGCTAAAACAGTTCCGTTCATATACAGACCACAGACCTCCTCGTGGATTTCTTCCATCAGCTTCTGAGCTTCAACTTTGTCAACACACCTCAGATGTACTCCAGTTGGTGCTCTCTTATACAGCATTCCGTTATGGCTGATAAACTGTCTAGATAATATTCTAAGAGATATCCTCTCTTTTCTATCAGCGTCTTTGGGAAACTGTCCTGTTTCTAGATATTGCTGGAGATTGTAGAACCACGACTTCTCTGTAGAATCCATGGGCATCACTCTTATTTCTTTATAATAAGGGATTCTAGATCTAACCAAAATGAGAGGTTTAATAATGGTCTGCTCTCTCTCTTCCCATACAGAGGCCAAAGAGGCAAGAGCATCCGCCATCTGGTTATCTTCTCATGGTAAATGTACAAACTTGTATTGAGTGAAAGAGAATAGAATAATATTCGCATAATCCCAATACAGCTTGAGCTTATCTTCTCTCACCTCCCATTGATTGGAGATTTGTTTCACCACTAGCATTGAATCCCCATACACTGTGATTTCTTCTGCCCCCACACTTCTGAGTGCTCCTAGACCATAGATGCAAGCCTCATATTCGGCCTGATTATTGGTAGCTTCGAATTCTAATCTTTTTGCCATCGGGATCATTTCTCCTTCCGGTGAGATCAGAATAACACTAATACCAGCTCCTCTACTGTTGACAGCCCCGTCAAAGTACATAGTCCATGTCTAGAATTCTATTGCCCCCAGATGCTCATCTAGAAATTCCAACTCCCATTCTTGTTCATCATCGACTGGATTTTGAGCCAAGAAGTCTGCTATAGCTCTCCCTTTTATCACCTTCTTTGCTATATAGTCAATGTCGAATTCAGTAAGCAGAACTAACCAGCGAGCTAATTTCCCTATGAGGGATGGATTTTGCTGAAGATATCTCAAAGGATCACACTTGGAGACCGCCTGAATCCTGTAAGACTGGAAGTAGTGTTGAAGCTTCTTCGTAGCCCAAATCACAGCCAAACACGTCTTCTCCATAAGACTATAATTGGACTCATAGGGAAGAATTTTCTTACTCAAATAATATACTGCATGCTCAACCTTTCCATTGCCTTCTTGGGCCAACATCGCTCCCAACGCCCCCTTCTCGATAGTCAAATAGAGAATCAACAATTTGCCCGGCCTCGGTGCTTGTAAAACTGGAGGATTCATCAAATAATTCTTAATGGTTTCAAATCCTTACTGGCACTATTCATCCCAGATAATCAGCTAATTCTTCATTAAAAGCTTGAAGATCGGCTCACAGATCGTAGTCAGCTTAGCAATGAACCTACTGATACATTGTAATCTTCCAATAAACCCTCTGACTTCTCCCTCTGTTTTTAGTGCAGGCATTTCCTTGATTGCTTTGACTTTGTCAGGATCCACCTCTATCCCCTTCTGACTGACGATGTGTCCCAATAACTTTCCAGAAGTCACTCCGAAAACACTCTTCTTTGGATTCATCCAAAGATTATACTTTTCAGCTCTAGCTAAGAATTTGTCAAGAGCCTCGAAGTGTCTTTCTCGTGTTGAAGACTTCACCATCATATCGTCCACATACACTTCGATCTCTTTGTGGATCATGTCATGGAATAAGGTCGTAGCCATCCTCTGATAAGTAGCTCCTGCATTCTTTAATCCAAACGGCATGACTGTATAACAATAAACACTCCACTCAGTAGTGAATGAAGTTTTCAGCTTATCAATCACTGCCATCATGATTTGACTGTAACCAGAGAAGCCATCCATAAAAGAATACATAGCACTAGAAGCCGCACTATTAACCAGAGTGTCAATATGTGGCAAAGGAAAATCATTCTTAGGACAGGCCTTGTTCAGATCTCTGTAATCCACACATATCCTGACCCTTCCATCCTTCTTCAGAACTGGAAAAATATTTGCCAACCAGTGGGTGTCATCGACTACCTCTAAGAATTTCACCTTCAGCTGCTTTTCCACCTCTTCTTTAATTAAAAAAGCCCATTTTGGCCTTAAACGCCTCTTCTTCTGTTTTATTGGTGTGACGTGGGGATACGTGGGAATTACATGCTCTGCGATTTCTCTGTCAATCCCGGGCATGTCCTCATAACTCTAAGCAAATACTTTCTGTCTTCTTTTAATTATTTCTTTCATTTTCTCTCTCTCATCAGGAGTTAAATTAGAAGCAAGAAGTATATTCTTTGGGTTATCACATGTGCCTAAATTAAATGATTCAGTTTGCACTGAATTAATGTCAAACATATGCATGAAATGATCATCACACACAGTATAACCATTAGGCAAAACATCACACAAATAAGCAAAGTCAGAGTTTATCGCATTACTTTGGAACAAAAAAGGTCATCATCAGAATTAAACAAATTGGCAAAAGAAACTTCAAGGTCATCATAAAAAACATCTATGATTGACCTAAAAACAAAAGACTTAAAGTTGCATTCTTTCTCTTGGTCATCAGCTTCTTTCATCTCTTTTGTAGAAGTGTCCTCTTCAGATTCTGAAAACTGCACCAACTCTTCCACTACCTGCTCTTCAACAGCTGGTCCTTTAGTCCCGCTCATTTCTCCTGTAAAGATCTCGAATCTCGGGACCAATTTGTCTGATATCATTACTGGCTCAGGTTTGCCGTTGTAAGGATAGTTAGTGCCTTCTGCCACAAATGTCTCCCATAATGTTTGCTTCTTAGTCTTACCCTTTGATTTCTTTGATTTCTGATAACCCAATCCATGTTTCAGAAAAGGGACTTTTGGCTCCACAAACTCTGATGGACCCTGTTGGTTCTTTCCCAAACCCATTCCAGGTAAAAAGTTCATTTTCTTCATCATACTTGCTATCTTAGGGTTCAACTCATCCTCATAAATCATGCAAACTTCGAACCCAGGGTTGATTGGGATTTCATCGGGTACAAGCTTTAAAGCAGCAATAGCAGCTTCAGTCTCTGCCAAGATAGTTACCACTTGACCTTCATGTGGAAATTTTATTTTTTGATGCAAAGTCGAAGGCACTCCCCCAAGAGGATGGAACCATGGTCTTCCAAGCAAGACAGCGAAAGTGACTGGAATATCGATCACATGAAGATTAACCCAAGATTCGATAGGTCCAATCTTAATCAAAGCTCTAAAGGTTCCCTCCACAGGCCTCTTTGTTTCATCATAGGCCTTGATAACCACCTCTGAAGGTTTCAAATCTGCTACTGTCAATCCCAGCTTTAGTAGGATTTTCAAGGGACAAACATTAATAGCGGACCCATTGTCCACCATTACACAACAAGTGAGCTTTCCTTTTACTTCAGCCTTTATGAACAAGGCCTTATGGTGATCCCTCCCTTCTAGGGGTAAATCCTCATCAGTAAACAACACTGCACCTTGAGGACTCTCAGTTAAAGAACACACTATCTGTTCAGGATTATGGTTGATCGAAATTTTCCTGTTGTCTAAAGCCATTACTAGTGCTTCCCGATGGGCTTTGTAGTTCATCAATAACTCCCAAACACTAGCGAGAGTCTTCTCGTCTCTCTTGACTTTCCCAACTTCTTCGTCTTTCTTTTCTACATTCTTGGCTTCCTCTTGTGACTCAGCAGATTCAGCTTCTCCTACTTTCTCTTTACCCTTCCCAGTTGGAGGGATTTCTTTTCGTTTACTGGCTTTCCATACATCAATTGGTCCATCTCCCTCCTCATCTGAGCTCCAGATATCCAGAATACTGACTTTAAGATCATCCTTGACCTGTTGGTTTAGATTAAGGGTTTCGGCTTCTGGTTCTAAGAGTGTAAGCGTAGAAGTAATATTGACAAAGGAGTTGAAAACTTGCTCCTCTCAATCCTGTGTTTATCATCATGAGGCGTGGATTTGGTGGTGGCATTCTCTGGTAATTTGGTAGGGGGTTATTTCTGGTATTTGGTTTGTGAGTTTCGGGGTCTGTGATTTTCCTTGAATCAATCAGGTCTTGGATTTCGTATTTCAGATGACCACAGTTGTCAGTATCATGGCCAATGGTCTGGTGGTACTTGCAGTAATATTTAGGATCGGCATTTGGAAATGGAGGTCTTTGGGGCAAAGGTCATAGCAGATTGTTTTCAATTAACTTCTTAAGGACCTTGGAAAGAGGTTTTCCTAGATTAGAGAATCTGTGGGGTTCTTTCACATCATTTATCTGGACATTGTGGCTCGGACCAACACTACTGCTAGGTCCACTCCCTTCTCTACCCGCGGGTCTTCCACTAAAAGATTTCCTCTCTCGCGCTAAGTCTGATTCTTTCTGGACCCCGAATTGATAGAGCTCTTCAAAATTCCTGACCCCCAGATCTTTGAGCTTTTTGGACAAAGGAAGCACACATCCCTCGATTGCTATAACCAGTTGATCACTTTCGGAATGTCGATGCTTCATCTGTGCTAACTTTGCTCTCCATTTGATCAAGAAATCAGTGAAAGGTTTGTTGAACTTCTGTCTAATGTTCTGCAAATCCCTCAGAGATGCCTCCATTTGAATATTGAGGCTATACTGTTTGACAAACGCAGTACACAACTCTTCCCAATTAGCTTGAACACGAGATTCTAAAGAGTAATACCATCTGATTGGTGCTCCTTCCAAGGACAGAGAAAACTGCTTAACAATCTGAGACCTGTTTAAGCTTGTTGTTCTCATATGTGTCGCATACTGCTTGAGGTGTAGATGGGGGTCTTCTGTACCAGTAAACTTCTTCATATCAGAGAATCTGAACTTCCGAGGTAAAGGGTCATCATCCTCACCCAAACTCAGGTCAGAGTAATTGATTGGAGAATCTATGCCCTTTTCTTTCATTTGAAGTTGCATTTGAGCCATAGATTTGACAAGA
>CATIWK010106033.1:0-13047 GCA_949634005.1 Mallotus japonicus
ATCCTCATCTTTCTTTTTCTTGGGCTTTCGCTGACCAGTAAGATCAAGTGAACAGTCAATATCCTCAATCACAATAATAGACTTGCTCGTCGTCTCAATCAAGAGCTTCCTTAGCTCGCTGTTGTCTTTAACTGTTGTCAACTCAAGATCATAGACATCGTAATCCAATAAATTAGCCATGGCAGCAATCATAGTTGATTTCCCAGTTCCTGGAGGACCGTAAAGGAGATATCCACGCTTCCAAGGCTTGCCAACCTTAGCATAGTACTCTTTCCCTTTACTGAAATTGATGAGATCATTCTTGATCTCTTCTTTCTTTTTAGTTGCCAAAGCCAAAGTACCAAACGTAGCAGGATGCTCAAACGCTACATGGCTCCACTTGGTAGCTTTCCAACCATACCAATTCTGGCTAGGATTGTTGGTGTAAAGCTTTCTCTGCCGGTTCCTGACAGCAATTGCCTTCCCTTTTTTCAAAACATGATCAATATAAGAGTTAGTGATTATATCTCTGTGACGTCTATGAGCTGTGAGCCTGAAATATCTCTTCTCTTCTGCTTCCGGAAACCAGGAAATCGATTTTGTAGTAGGAATACTTTTGCTGGAAGACCACCAGACCTTAATCCCTTTAAACTCATCAGTTATTTCCTCGTAATCATCCATGCTAAGAAGAACAGATTGGCCATCTTTAACAAGATCAGCCTTGAGCCTCTTAGCGTGAGTGGAGGAGTTGGCACTGAGGTAGCTTTGAATGTTGGTGTAGAGCTCGCTCCGCTTGAGACGCTCCCCAGTGTATTCATGGAAGGTAATTTGAATGTAGGGGTAAACAAGAGCAACCGATCTCTGATTGTATCTGTCAAGGTAGTGGCGAAGTTGGGGAGGGAAGTATTGTTGAAACATAGCCCAAGCAAACATTAGGCCAGCGATTGCTGAGCCAAGTTGAGTCCACATTTCAGCTATAGCCATTTTGGATGGTGGAAAGTGTTAACGTTCAATGGAAGGCTGAAAGATGGTTACTAGCTAGCTAGAAAAGGTCGACACCAGGACACATTTACACGCACATATATATACTGAAAATAAATAGGCTTAAATCATTTTAAGGTCCCTGAACTTTTTAGTTTTTTTTTATTGGTCCTTATTGAATTATTTTCCGTCCAATTATTGCCACGTCATACTATTTCCGTTAAATTTGAACTTTTCAAGTTTTGTTCGATAAGTCCTTAATGAATTATTTACATTAATTAAGTCCTTGAACTTTTATCATTCTGATTTTTATATCCTTTAGTAGACATATATGAAACAAATGTCAATAAAATATTGTGCAATGCAACTATTTAATGAAACTTATATCATGTAGAATATTTTTTA
This sequence comes from Mallotus japonicus, assembly GCA_949634005.1. Lineage (NCBI taxonomy): Eukaryota > Viridiplantae > Streptophyta > Magnoliopsida > Malpighiales > Euphorbiaceae > Mallotus > Mallotus japonicus. Next base: position 1,366 of record CATIWK010106033.1, read on the forward strand.
TTTTTAAATTTAAACTTGACTCGAGATTGGCTCATAAAAACCGGAGTTCAACTCGAATTTAGCTCTTTTTTAATTTAATATTTTTAGTTATTTTTATATTTAATTTAATAAAATTAAGTTAAATAATTCAATTATCAATTGATCTATGGATTTTAACTAAATTTTATTATTCAAGTTTTATGGTACTACATATATGTATGTATATATATATATATGTGTGTGTGTGTGTGTATGTATATACACACACATATATATACATATATGTATACACACACACACATATATATATATATATAATAAAAAATTTATAAATTAAAAAAAATTGATATATAAATATTTTGATAAAAATGAGAAGTTAGCAATAAAAAATTTCTACTATTAAAAACTGAAAGTAAATTAAAATTATAATATTTAAATATAAAAATAAATAACTAAAAATATTAAATTAAATTATAAGCTAAATTCGAGTTTTAATAATAATAATAATAATAATAATAATAATAATAATAATAATAAACTTATAAATTAAAAGATATTGATATATAAATATTTTGATAAAAATGAGAAGTTAGCAATGAAAAATTTCTATTATTAAAAACTGAAAGTAAATTAAAATTATAATATTTATATACAAAAATAAATAATTAAAAATATTAAATTAAATTATAAGTTAAATTCGAGTTTTTACAAGCCAATTTTCAGGTCAAGTTTAAATTTATAAATAAAAAATATTCTACATGATATAAGTTTCATTAAATAGTCGCATTACACAATATTTTATTGACATGTATTTTGTATATGTCTATTAAAGGATACAAAAAAAAAGTTTAAGGACTTAATTAAATATAAATAATTTATTAAGGACTTATCAAAACTTGAAAAGTTCAAATGTAATGGAAAGAGTATGACGTGATAGTAATTGGACGGAAATAGATTTAACAGACGTTAAATTAAGGATGTAAAAATTACAAAAATAAAAGTTTAAGAACTCAATTAAAGAAAATAATTTAGTAAGGACCAATTGAAAGAAAATCGAAAAATTTAGGACCGTAGAATGGTTTCAGCCAAATAAATATGATACCTATAGAACAATTGGTCCAAAATTACATATGAAGATCAGTCCAATCATATTAATACAATAAAAATAATTAATTAATTAGAAAGTGTGGAAATAGGGCATGATGCATGGGTTCACCTATATCATATTAGGTTTTTATATTTTAAATTTTTATTCCTTTTAATTAAATGTCTAATTATAATTAATTTGGTCCTCTATAAATAGTAAAAGTAATAAAAAGTATTGAGTTTAGAATTTAAACCCAATCTCCCCTAAACAATTAAATCACTTCAACAAAGTTAAAAAAAATAATTATAATTACTTTGATCTTTTTTTTTTACAGACCATCCAATATCCACTATCCCGTAAGACCCGACTAATAAGAATTCGACCCGAAAAGGACTCCAAAGAATGACAAATTACTTTGATATTTTAAATAGATGTACTGAATTGGTAGTCCAAAAAACTCTAAATTTTTAAAATTTACAAAGAAAATTCAATTTGTGTGAAGGTTTACAAAATATTTTTTTTAAAAAAATAATTATTAATCACTAACAATTAATTTTTCTCTTTCCATCTAATGATAATAGATCCTATATCATGAATTGAACAAACTAGAAAAAACCTATATTATTAAGAAAATAAAATTTTGAACTGAAAACTAGAAAAAACATACATTATTAAGAAAATAATTTTTTTGAACTGAAAAGGAAAAAAAAGAACGAAAACAATTGACCGTTATCTTGAAGAGAGTAATGGTAATAGACTATTCAATCTTCACATTATTACTCCATCCATTTTATTCCAATTGTCTTTTAAGGTATTATCATAAAAATTAAGAATCTCATTTAATAGACATAACTATATGTACAAATAACTATATTACCCTCTTTTAAAAAGACTAAATTAGTTACTCAAATCAAATTCTAAAAACAAGATAAGGGTAAAGTTCGAAAGAAGTAATTATTTTTTATTGGTAATCTAAAAGGAACAATTGGCGTGAAACAAATTCTATTTTTTTAAAAGACAATTGAAATGGAATGGAGGGAGTAAAAAATAACAATAATAAAACCATTAGTGGTTTGTGTGTGTGGTTCGACGCTCTCATCCCTTAAGTGAGGTCAGGGGTTCGATCCCCTCTCATATATGAAGTACCTTGATGGCCAGCACTTTACCGCTTAGTGGGTTGACCCAGTGCAAATGACTATATTACCCTTTTTTAGAAAGACTAAATTAATTACTCAAATCAAATTTTAAAAACAAGATAAAGGTAAAGTTCGAAAGAAATAATTATTTTTTATTGGTAATCTAAAAAGAACAATTAGAGTGGAACAAATTCTATTTTTTTAAAAGACAATTGAAATGGAATGGAGGGAGTAAAAAATAACAATAATAAAACTATCAGTGGTTTGTGTGAGTGGTTCGACGCTCTCATCCCTTAAGTGAGGTCAGGGGTTCGATCTCCTTTCATATATGAAGTACCTTGATGGCCAACACTTTACCGCTTAATGGGTTGATCCGGTGCGAGCGAAAACTAATCTGAATATAGTACGGGTTTAAAGACTTCTCCACAATTGGAGTCCTTCAAGACACCTCATGCTTAGGAAAAAAAAAAAAAAAAAAAAAGACAACGGACGTCAGTTTGGCTTGCTGACCAACCTCTTATTTTCTTGCCAGCTTCTGAGCACAATAAAAGATAGACTAGTAAATCTTCAAAAAAAAAAAGATAGACTAGTACACAAGAAAAAGATAGATTGGTCAGTTTGGCTTGCTGACTGTGGCAATGGCCTCTTATTTTCTTTATTAGTATATAATAAAGATAGATAATAAAAAAATTATATAATAAAAAATTATCTGAGGGGGCAATTCAAATTTCGTATTATACAATAAAATAAATAAAAAATAATTCAATTATAATAAGAAAAAATATTATAAAAATTATTTAATTACTACATAGGAAAATAATGAATTCTATTAGACTAGTATGTTAAATTACTTATTAAGAAATTAATAAATTCAAATAGAATAATAATTTATTTATTTATTCATTATTATCAAAATAACTAAGATTTATAAGTGTATAATATTATTAATGAAAAATAAAATTTTATTCTTGAAAATATCGATGGTGTCAAACTAATAAAATTAGACATAAATATAATTTATTTAATCAATAATCTAAATTAACAATTGAAATAAAAATCAAATTTTACAGTTAAAAAGAGATTTTACTTGGTTAATTTTTCATCCAATATAAATATTTTAAGTTGATATTTTAAGTAAAGATATTTTAAAAATGAAAGTAATTAATTATTTGATTAAAATTTTTATTAGATTAAAAATAAAATTTACTATTTTATTTTTTATTAAAATATTTTTAATAAAATTATCATTTTTATAGTCAATTATAATAATTTCATTTAACATATATTTCGTTAAATAATTAGTTTAATAATAAAAAATATATTTTGCAATTTTAGGGGCATCTAATATAATATATCAAAATAGAGGAGGCAAATAGTATAATATATTCAAATATATGAGATAAATAGTATTTATTTGACATCGTCATGTCAGTTAACGCTATTTGTAATGAAAAATTTGACAGAAGGGATAAATAGTGTAATTTTGCAAAATAGAAAGGGAAAATGATATAAATTTTAAATATCAGGGACCAAGTAGTATAATGTAGCAAACTATAGAGGTAAATTGTAGTTCATCCTAAAAATATTTAATTATTTAAATGTAAATATATAAAAATAATTAAATAACTATGTTTAAAAAAGTAAGATTTATTCATGAAAAATTTCAAATTAGATCTCACATGTAAATGGTAGATGATGGATATGATTGAACCCATAACCTCATCTTATAATGTTCATCACCTGAACCACTAGACTACAAAGGGAAGACGATAGATATCCTCCTACTTATTACCTACTTCTTTGTGTCAATTTTTATATACTAATGCAATTATATACTTTTTTTAATTGAAATTATACATCATTTTTTTTGAAAGAAATATTTCATTGAACAGAACTAAGAGATTACATCCTGGTGAATCAACTGAAGAAGAGATGGGTGATCATTAAAGCAGTTACTGTCAAACACTAAGGTTGAGGTGTTTTTTGATAGCCAATCCGCAACTCTATTACAATTTCTCAGGATAAACTTAAAGGAAATATTAAGGTTGAACCTTCTGTAACTCTGAATTGCCTTAATCACTACTTCTACCTCCTAAGGGGGCTTCGAATCAGTGGAATTACACAGGCTTACTGCTATTTTACAATCGGATTCCACTTCTATTGATTTATCTGGGTGTGTGCTTATAAAAGCAACTGCAGCTTTGATAGCTAATAGTTCCAACAGAAGAGGAGAAGAAGCTTGTTGGACCTATGAGGAAACATGAATGACCTGCCCATTGTGATCTCTACATATGAAGGCCATCTTGCCCCTATTGTGAGATTTTTGGAACGAAGCATCACAGTTTATTCTCCACTTGTCTAAGTCAGGGCGCAACCATATTTCATCAAGGGCCTGGGAAGTGACTTGAAGTGGTTGTGCATGGCTTTAGATGTGGATTTCTAGTTCTTTTGATTCCTACCATTCCTTATGAATTTGTTGAAGAGTGACCTGAGGGTTTTTAAGCACCTCTTCAAACTCAAATTGATTCCTAACCTTCATATGTTCCAATAAATAATGGCCATTAGATTCAACAGCTCTGGGCTTTCCACCTCCATAAACATATCTAAAGTAGCAAGCCACCAATCTCTGAACAATAGGGTATGACTGGAACTTGGGGAATATCCAAGATGAATGCCTTGCCATATTAGCTTAGAGTGTTCATAAAATATTAGCATATGTTCCAAGGTCTTTTTGCAGTGTTTACATATCCTATCATTTTGGCAACCTCTGCGATTCAAAGAGTCTTTCATTGCTACTGCTCCCCAGGCGCTTCTCTAGATAAAATTCTTATTTTCAAGAGTGACCGACAGCTGCCAAATAGAGTTTCAGAGCTTTGTGTTTGCAGTTGGAGAAGATAGTTGAGTATTCGGTTCCTTACCTATTCAAGCAGCCTGTTTCAAGCATTTGTACCAAGATTTTACCGAATACCTCCCATATTTATCATAGTGCGAAATAATTCTATCGTTGCCAAATTTGGGACAAGCAGGAATAATTTCAATAGCCTTCTATTCCTTTTCCGAGAGGAGAGAGTCCAGAATTTGAGTCTTCTAAGTTCTTGAGTTTTAATCCAGGATGTCTTTAATAAGGAAGTAAGTGGAATTATCTGGAATTTGGGTGTGTAATTTGAAATTTTAGAGCCTAGGAATCCAAGGGTCTGTCCATATTTGAATATTTGAACCTAAGCCAACATTCCATCTATATCCTATCTCAATAACATTTCTTCCATATATCAAGCTATTCCAAACCCAGGATGCTTTTCTGCCTAGCTTAGCATTTAGGAAACAAGTAAAAGGGAAGTAAATACCTTTCACTAATTAAGCACAAAGCGTTTGAGGGTTGTTGATAAGACTCCACCCCATTTTGCGCAACATAGCCTTATTGAACTTCTCTAGCTCCCGAAACCCCAGCCCTCCACAGCTCTTTGATTTGGTTAGGTGTTCCCATTTGACCCAATGTAGTTTTCTCTTTTCAATCCCTTGATGCCACAAAATCTTTTGGTAATTTTTTCAATTTTTGTAGTGACACCAACTGCAATTCTAAAGATTGAAATGACAAAATAAGGGAGAGCCTGCAATACTGATTTTATTATAATTTCTCGGCCTGCTTGGGTGAGGAAGTTGCACTTCCAAGATTGGGTCTTCTCTATGGTTCTTTGAACAAGATAGCCAAGAATTTATTTCTTTGTTCGACCCAAATCCATCGTTATTCCCAGGAACTTTGCTATGTAACTTGATTCTTCCACTCTTAGTAAAGATTTCGCCATATTTCTGAACTTCGGTCTGGTATTGTAGCTAAAGAACAATTCAGATTTATGAAGATTAAATTTTTTCCCTAAACCTTTAGCATACCTTAGAAGGATGTTGCTATAGGTTTCAATTTCTTTAACATTATTATCCCCCTAGATGATGGTATCATCTGCAAACAGAGAGTACGTTACCTAAGGGTAGTGTCTGGTAACATGAATTCCTTTTATGTTGCCATTTCAGTGCTCTGACTCAATCAACCTTGAGAGATAGTCTACTGTGATAATAAAGAGGTAGGGAGATAAGGGGTCTCCTTATCTCAAGCCTCTATTTGGGCTGAAGTTCTTTGTTTACTCTCCATTTATGATGATAGAGTAGGATACCGATTCAACATAAGTAATAACAAGGTTTACCCATTTTTCATCAAAACCCAAATGCCTTTGCATTTGTCTTAGGAACTCTTAGTTAACTCTATCATATGCCTTTGCCTAGTCCAATTTGAGATAAAACCACTTTTTTCCCCTTGAATTTGTTTTTCAAACCATGCATTATTTCATGGTTGATGATGATGTTCTCTTGGATGTGCCTTCCACTAATAAACCCCACCTGTTGAGTTGAAATAAGATTTGGGAGCCCCTTGCGTAGTCTATTCACCATTACTTTAGCTATGATTTTGTAGGCAAAGTTACAATAACTAATTGGTCTGAACTCCTCAAAACGCTCTGGATGTTTGCTTTTAGGAATAAGGACAATGTTTGTTTAGTTCAAGGTTAGAGAAAGCGTACCAAAAGTGAAGAAAGTTTGGATAGTTTTAATCATATCTGCTTGAATGATATCCCAATGCTTCTAAAAGAAAACTCCTGGGAAACCATCTGGACTTGGAGATTTTAAGTGACCTATCTCAAATGTAGCTCGTTTCACTTCCTCCATAGTGACATTTGCAAAAAGGCTCTGGTTCATCTCGGTAGTGACCAGATGGGGAATTATGGATTGTAAATCCCTGTTAGTCTCCACTCTTTCTATGTGGTGTAGTTTATTGAAGTAGGCCACGACACTTTCCCTTATGTTGTTATCCCCTTTGATCCAATATCCATCTACATCTTTGATTCTCCTGATTTAGTTTTGATTCCTCCTTTGAACTGCTGTTAAATGGAAGAATCTTGTGTTCATGTCTCCTTCCTTGAACCATTGGATTTGAGACCTTTGCTTCCAATGGATTTCCTCTTCCCTCTAAAGCTGAGTTAAATCTGTTAAAGCATTTTTCAAATCAAGCTTTTTACTGTTGTCAAAATGGCCTTCCATAGTAGTATCGATTCTTTTCTAGAGATCAGATGCTCTCTGGTTATTTCCTTTTGTACTTTCTATATTCTAATTATGTAAATCTAAGCTCAATTTATATAATTTCTCTCCCGAGCATATTGTCCCATCTCCGTCCCCTCTATTTCCTGACCAACTGTTATATATTACAATGGCCATGTCATTTATTTGTTCCCAACGAGCTTTATTCATAAACCTTTTCTTTTTCCTCTTTCTCATCGGGCTTAGAACAACCCTTATAGGTCTGTGGTTAGACCCTAGATAGTTGTCGTGAACCACATTTGCTAGTTCAAAACAGGAGATCCATTTTGCGTTAGCAAGGGCTCTATCGAGTCTAGCTTAAATATTCTTCTCTCCTACTTGTTTGTTATGCCATGTAAAGGCTCCTCCTTGAAACCCTAGGTCCACTAAGAAAAGATCATTCACCAGATCATTAAAATCTCTAAGTTGAGTGAAGGATATATCAATTCCTCCCACTTTCTCATATGCTGAAATGCAGAAGTTAAAATCCCCAATTAGTAACCAAGGAATTGAGGCTCTCATGTCAAGCTTTCGGATCTTATTCCACACCTCTAGCCTTTTTTCTTTCTTTGGACTTCCATAGATTCCAGTGAAGTGCCATTCCTGATCTTCTTTTACCCAAACATCCATAAAGTTTGGCGATGTGTTGATTATTTGGAGATCCTAACCTTCCATCCATTATAGAGCTAACCACCTCCTTTGCCTTCTAGTTCTCAGTAAGCATTATGTTGAAAACCCATTTTTGCTCTCACTTTCTCAAGCTTTGAAAAGGATTGCTTGGTTTATATTATTAACACGATTGCCGGTTTTTCTTTAAAAATGAGGTTTTTCAGTGTTTTCTATGTTACATTTTGCCCTAAACCTTGAAGATTCCATGATAGCATACTCATTCTTCGGGGGAAAGCTATTTTCTGTTAGAGCACTATTTTAAAGCTATATTAAGACTAGCAATTATTCTTAATCACTGCTTATCAAAATTATATATCTAATGAAATCTTTTCCCTGTATGACATCACATGGTCGACGTCATCAATTCATGTACCTAACCCATAAATAATAAAAAAATGGATATGCAATTGCCAATGTTTCTCGAAGTATTCACGCCCCTTCCTTGCTAGCCATCTTTTAAGCTACCTTTCATTATATTTTAGGATTTTTACAAAAATACCCAAAAAATGGATCTCATTTTCAGCAAAATACCCTTTTTTCTAAAATATTACACGCATAACATAATTTTATTAAAAATTACACGCGTGCCCAAAAACGCAGCTGTCTCTTTCCCTGCGCGATTTTTATCTCCTCATACCTCAACTTCATCTCTTATCTTTTCTTTTTTCTATTGATTTTCTTCCAATTAATTCGCTCAACTTCATCTCTTTTGGTTGATGATGGTGGTGATGGAATGGGCCAATTGTAGCCCAATTCTTCAATTATTTACTATTATGTAATAGTTAACCAAAATCTAAGGTTGTCTTTACCTTCCTTGTTTAGCACCTCCTCTACCATTTCAGCTTCACCCTCACATGCACACACAGTCCTCAACAATGGAGGAGTAGGTTCTTTATCTCTCTTTTGAGTTTCTTAGTATTGAAAAAAGTTTGAATCTTTAACTTTTGGGTCTCAATTATTTGTGTTTGTTTAATTTTTTATTGTAGACAGAGAAGGCATTTCTAAAGCAACCCAAAGTCTTCCTCTTGTAATAATTTTATCTCAAAAAATAATCTTTCATATTATATTATATGTGAATTTCTGTTGGTTTTTTTTGGGTTTCAGTTTGATTATTATTATTATTTCAGTTCAAAGAAAACTAGAAAGAGTGGAAATCGTTTCTGGAAAAGCATTGGCTTGGGTTTTAAGACTCCAAGAGAAGCCATTGAAGGTTCTTGGTTCTTTTTTTTTTGCTCTGCTTTAATTTTTGCACACATTCTATTGATTACTACTTAATGATATATTATTAATCATGTATATTTTACAAATAAAAATTATTAGATATAGATGTATTTCAGGTTTTCAATAATGTGTTTGTTGTCAAATCAAGGTTCTTTGATCTGATTAATGGTGCAGTGTTTCATAAAGATAAAAGAAATGGAAGGTTTTATATGTAAATGTTATGAATTGCTTTTTTTTTTCAGTGGGTGAAGAAATGATGAAGTGGGTATGCTTCATAAGGTGAAGAAGGCATATGGCTTATTCAGCTTCTGTTCGCTCCTATTTTCCGCTGGAGGTTGGTTTTTCTTTTTTTTTTTCTCTTTTCCTATACACAGCACATGTGTGCTTGTGCGTGTAGTTGTGTTATTTTTGGTTTTCGATTAGGTTGTGATTTGGGATTTCAGGAGTTAGGAAGAATTCAGTTGATGTTTTTACGTACAAAAGTTTGAATATTTCTTAATAAAAAAGATAGTTTTGCTTTTTTTTTTTTTCAATTGCATGAACAAAAGATTTGATATTTTTGAAGCGTTTGCAAAAATTGTTAATTTGGGGTTCAATCCAAATGCTGGGCAAAAAGTAATTGTTCTTATTTTGCTTTGCTTTTTTGCAGTTGTTCTTGCAGAGGTTCAACTAGAGGCAGAAAAGAGTGGGGTATATTATAATATCGAATTCAAGACCAAGAAAATCATTTTGTATATATAATGAAACAATTAATTTTTTTATTTATTTAAATGTAATTTCTAAAATATGCATGTGCTCCGAATATACTAAAAAATTTGGATCAATATTATTGCTAGTGGTGCATTGGATATTTTTATGCCATAAATGATTCTATTGCATGATTGTTTGTAACTATTATGCGTTTTTTATAATAAATTTTTTGTTTTAATTTTATATTTTTATTAGTAAATTATACCAATAATATACTAATCGTATATTATTTATACGTATTGTGTGTTTATTACAAAAATACATACAACATTGAACATTTGTTTACTGTCATATATTGTTTATTAAAATCAAAAATAGGTATCTGATATTGTTTGTTGAAATAGGTTGTTGAAAATGCAAAACAAGAGGCATATTCATTATTCAGTTAACTACATTTTTGAATATTATCCGACTATTGTCTGAATATTATTCGTATATGTTGAAAGTGCAAAACATGTGTCATATCATTATACAACATTTTTGAATATTATTCGAATATTTTCAAAATCTTATTTGCATATGTTGAACAAGCAAAATAAGTGTCATATTTGTTACTCGTTATATACAATTTTTTGAATATTGTTCGAATATTTTTGGAACCTTATTCGTATATGTTGAAAGTGTCACATATTCGCTCCTCAATTATTTATATTTTTGAATATTATTTGAATATTTTTCGTATCAAATTAGTATATAATACAGAAAAACAATATCTTATCTGAATATAACAAGTATCCGCAACTGAAAAGAGAATCTGAAACTCAGAAAGAGTATCTCAAACTAAGAACAACATCTGAAATTGAAAAAAAATATCTCAAACTCATAAATACAGTACAATATATTACAATTGAGTAATGATTCATGACGCATGGCCCATGACAAATTACCAAAATAGACCTTATATTTTTTTTTGAATTTTTCTTTTGAAAATTCAATTTTTTTTTTGGAATATAAAACCTAAGTTGCACACGGGTGAACCCGTCAGAAAGGATTTAAACACCCATAGCCAATAATTTTTTTTTAAAAATTTAAAACCTAAGTTGCACATAGGTGAACCCGTCGTGCAAGGATTTAAACACCCGTAGCCAGTAAATTTTTTTTTTTGAAATCTAAAACCTAAGGTTTACATAGGTGAACCCGTCGTGCAACGATTTAAACACCCATAGCCAGTATTTTTTTTTTGAAATCTAAAACCTAAGTTGCACATGGGTGAACTCGTCGTGCAAGGATTTAAACACACGTAGCCTGTAAAAAAAATTTTCTTCAATTTTTCTTTGAATTTTTTTCTTCAATATATGTTGAAAAATGCAAAACAGGTGTCATATTCATTGTTCAGTTATATACATTTTTGAATATTATCCATATATTTTTGGAATCTTATTCGTATATATTGAAAATGCAAAACAAGTGTCATATTCATTATTCAGTTATATACATTTTTTAATATTATCCGTATATTTTCAGAATCTTATTCGTATATGATACAGAAAAAAAGTATATGATTTGAATATAATAAATATCAACAACTCAAAAAGAGTATCTAAAAGTAAGAACAATATCTGAAATTGAAAACAATATCTCAAACTCATAAAAACAGTATCTGAATATAATAATTTCAGTAACTATATATTGTTAGAAAAATTATCAAAGAAATAGTTGGCCTTAAATAATAAATTTCAAATATAATTGTATTCAATTAATTAAAATAAAAAATAAATA
>CATIWK010106042.1:0-17522 GCA_949634005.1 Mallotus japonicus
TACACGGATTGTAATTAATATACATATTTTAAAATAAATAATTAAATAATTATAATAAAATAAAAACTACAAATTAATCAAATATAAAAATTAGAATTTTTTATTTTTTATTAAGAGTACATATTATTTTTAATATACATATTAATAATAATTATTGAATAAATAAAATAAAATAAAATAAATATAGAAAATGAGTGAAAAATTACATATTTTTATTTTTAGGTTAAAAAAAGAAAAGTGTTTTATTTGAATATAATAGAATGTTTTAGTTAAAATAAAAAATATTATTTTTTATGAAAATGAAGAGTAATGTTTTAAATGTAATTACATTAAAGTGTTTTATATGAAATAAAATATGAGTATTTTTTTGTTTCCCTGTTTTGATTAGCTGGGCTAATCTTGTTTCCTCCTTTGTTGGATTGAATTTTTATTTCCAATATATATATATATATATATATATATATATATATATATGAGTATTTTAATAAAAATGAATTTATTAATTTTTTTAAAAAAAATATTGTGAATTTTAATAATTCAACAGATAAAATTTTAGGAGTTAATGTTGAATTATTAAAAGAGACACTTCTCAAATTTTTAGCTTAATAAATTAAAAATAAAATATATCATATTAATTTTATTTTCTATAATTTTTGTTACCATAATTTTTTTTTATAATAAGATTAGTTTTTAAAATTATTAGATTAGTATTATAATACATATAGTAGTGTTTTAGTTGAAAAAATAATACTAGATAAATATTTGAGTGATTTAAGGTAGAAAAATATATAGTATATAAATATTTTTAGAATTTAAGTAGTATTGAGATATGTATAATAGTGTTTTAGTTAAAAAAAATAATCTTAAATAAATATATGGTAAATATTTTATTTTTAATAAAATTAAAATTTTTAATGGTTTGACACATTAAATTTTAAGGTGAATACTCAAATATAAACATATAAACTTATCAAATTTTTAGCTTAATAACTTTAGAGCTTACCATTTACCCCCACAAACACACACACACACACATATATATATATATATATATATATAAACCTCTTAACATCATCCGACCACATAAATAGAAGTATGGCCCGTACTTGTTAAAATATTTACTAATAGTTTAATTTTGCTTGACTGATCTAATAAAATTTAATTCAATATACACTATCAGTAAAATTTATAAACCTATAATATATATAAATTTTACTTGGTGGTTTGGCACCCACCAAAGTGGTGCCTTGGTGTGGGTTCAAACCCGACCAATCCCCCTCCCTTCTAACATACTAACTCTTTGGTCAAAAAAAAAAAAAAATAATAATATATATAAATATACGAAAAGGAATATGCAAAATTACAAAAAAAAAAATCTTCACTCGTTACTATACAAAAATTGAATAATTTAATTATTTGCTAATAAAAGTAAAATTAAATTAATTAAAATATAATTTTAATTTGATTGATAGCGTATTTGATATTTTAATTAGGTTAACTTCTATTTTATCTTTAATAAAAATTAAATTAATTTAAATATAATTTTAATTTAATTGAAAGTATATTTTCTATTTTAATTAGGTCAACTTACCTTATCTCTAACAAAAATTAAATTAATTAAAATTTTAGTTGTAATTTTATTAAAAAAATATATTTTTAATTAGGCATTTTATCTAATATAAATCAATTTAGCTAATAGAATTTTATAAGTCTTATGAAATTAAATTTAATAAGTAAACAATTGAAATCAAAATTAACAAATTTTGTAAAATAATTAATTATAAAAAATCTTAACCTCAAAAATGTTAAAAGGTTGTTGTAATATATTATAAGTCTATTAAGTTTGTAAAATTAGATTATTATTTAGATAAAAATATTGAAAGAGTGATGTATAATTGTTCAATTACAAAATTTATTAAATTATAATAAATTACTATGCTATAATGTGACTCTATCAAAATTAAAAAAATTAGATTGTCATATAAGTAAACAATACTCTTGTTATTTATTAAAACTTATCAAATTAAATTTTATTAAGTAAAGAATTAAAATTAGATTAATTATAATTTTTATTTGTCTTGCATCTATAATTATATTTTAAAAAATAAAGCACAAAATTTTTTTGAAAATAGTAATTCTGTTATATAAGAAAAGTAGTTTAATTAATATTTATTATTATTTTTAAAATTTTTATTAGGAAAATAAATAATAATTTATTATTATCTTATAATTAATTATGTTCATAATATTTTTAGATAAAATTAACTTTAAAATTGAAAAATAATTATAAAAAATATTGAAGGAATATCATACAATTATTTAAATAAAAGATTTATCAAAATTATATGAATTATAGTTATATAAAATTGTAATATTAAATTGTTATATTAATAAATAATACTTTTGTTTTTTAAGAAATTAAATTAAATAAAATAATAATATAAAAATATATATTTAATACTATCATGAGTAAAAAAAATTTTTATTCACGTACTAAGCATATTATTATATAATAGTATTTATATATGTCATATTATCATAATCACAAATAAAAAAAAAATTACTTGAGGTTTAACTAAAGGGCAAGAATCTTTGCTTTTAGAAAACAAGGTCTTAATTTAAATTTTCTTTCCCCTATTAGACTTGTGGGATTCATTGTTAGTGATGACTCACAAAGGTTTTCAAAATATTAACTATTAACAATTTTACCTACTAATACTCCTTTTTCTCCATTCCATTGAGGTACATTCTAAGGTTACTTTGATTTTTACAAAGTAAAATGTACTTTGTTGATAACTACCATTGGATGAGAAAATACACTTTCATCCAATGGTAAATAAAAGAAAATAAAATGAAAATAAGTAAAAATCAAAGTAACTTTAGAATTTCCCATTCCATTGACAATGGAACTGTGTGACAAATTAAAAAAACATAATAATAAAAAAACTTTTAACTAATCAAAGAATAATTTAATTTGATATTTTCTTTATGAAAATTTAAATTTAAAATATTAATAAAAAAACATAATAAAAAAAAATCACGGTAACGATTATATATATATATATATATATATATACAAAATCCCTACATACCCTTCTGTACAGCACACACACAAAATGATTACCATCACAGAAACACATGCATTCCTCTGCAATCTTTTTGACACATGTCACCTTTTCACACATTTACTGTCTCAGCAGTTTCAACCCTCGATTGCCTGCGGTCCCAAATGCACTCTCTGTGCTTTTTCAGCTCTTTTTTTACGGTAACCCACCAACAACAGCACTAGCACGGCCATTCTTTTCTCTTCTCTGATTCAAGATGTTGCAGAAGCAGCAAGGAACCTAATCAACACTGTCTGTTATTTTGCTACATTTTCTTTTTTGATTTGGTTTTTGGGTTCTGTAACTTTTTCCTCCAAAATTAAACAAAAGGGTAGCCATTTTTATTAAAAAGATTAGATTTTTTTTTTAAACAGAAAGTGGTATGTGGGTATGTGGAGAGTTTGCTTTATAGAGTCAGCAAACCCACTTTCTGGCTCTCCCCTCCATTCCTTCTTCACCTAAAAAAAGTTAATTTTGTAAAGCAACAATTTTTATTTGTTATATTTATGTTTTTAACTGAGGAAAAGAAACCATTTCTATATTAGTTATGTTTGGTAGAAGGAAAATGTAGAGAAGCTGAGTTGGTGCTTAAAAATTCTATCTTTTCTGTTAATTTTATCTTTTTTTTTTTAAATTGAAGATATTTTTTTGGTGGGGGTAGATTAATAGCTTCCAGTTCATGTCTTGTCATAAAAAACGCGTTCCGTGTCACTGTTGTTTATCTTTTCTTTAACGTGGTGTTGCTGATGGTTGTTTTGATTAGTGTGGCAATCAGATCTGCGTTGCCGACATTCTTACTGGTATTCCACATTCCTCTCTTTACCTGGAATTCTGTTCTCAGTTTAATCACAAGTACCATTTTTATTTGCTTCAGTCGGTTTTAATTACGCGTAAGGCGAATTTGGATGGAAAGAAAATAGTTAAAATCTTATTAATTTTGGTTCATTTGCCCCATTTTAGTCTAACATTTGTATTGTCTCTTTATTTTGCAAGTGATAACCGCAGATCGAGTTAGAAACTCCTTTTTTGCGAATTGAAAGATAGTTGAATTTCAGTGATAAGATCGAGAGTTCTCATACTTCTGAAGTGAAGAGGCGGCAAGAGATTGTTATAGTTTGAGATATTGGTATAAATTACTGTCATTTTTGAGGCTCAAAAGTGTGTTTTGGTATAATATGCAACTCATTTAATAGTCTGAAGTTTTCGAGCTACAAGCTATACGACCCTTAAGTTGCATATAATTAATGGCTTCTGGTGGAGAAGGGAGGCGTCGCCGTGATAATCTTGTCCCTCTTGCTGCATTGATTAGCAGAGAGATGAAGAGTGAGAAGATGGAGAAGCCAACTCTAAGATATGGGTCTGCAGCCCAGTCTAGGAAAGGGGAAGATTATTTCCTTATAAAGACTGACTGTCAGCGTATACCAGGGAATTCTTCATCCACCTTTTCTGTGTTTGCGGTAATTCTTATCTTCTTTTGCTCCTACCTTTCTTAGATGAGGAACTGCAATGATTTTACATCTTTGAGATATGAGCCTGTGATATGGTGAAGATCCTGAGTTTGATAAAGAGTGCTCATATATTTGTGTGGGACAAGATTTCTGTTACTCATTCAGTTTGCTAGATTTTGATTAACAAGGGATCACAAGTTCAAACTTGAGAAATCTCTCCCCACCTTGCTGTTAATATATGTACTATTCAAAATATTTTCCCCCGCTCAACTCATAGATTCCAGTAGAGTATAAGATCAGAGAAAAGTTTGTAAATTTAAAATTGAGTTGAATCATGTTGGAATAAGTTATAGTGCAAGTCATATGGTTGAATATTTTTTTTTTTTCCTGATAAATCTTTCTTATTCAATAAGGTGGTCATTGTCCTCTTCTAATTGTCAGATCTTTGATGGGCACAATGGAAATGCTGCAGCAATTTTTACTAGGGAGAATCTATTGAATCATGTTATGGGTGCTATTCCTCGTGGACTTGGGCGGGAGGAGTGGCTTCAAGCCTTACCTCGAGCATTGGTTGCTGGGTTTGTGAAGACTGATAAGGAATTTCAGAATAGAGGTGTGGAGTTTGGCCCCAATTCTTTACTGGTTGATTTATTGTAATTTTTCATTTTAAACCACTTTGTTATGCCTTTAGATGAAACTAATGTGTCCTTTCTTATGTAACTGTCTTTAGGAGAAACATCAGGCACTACAGCAACATTTGTGATAGTTGATGGATGGACAGTTACTGTTGCATCAGTTGGAGACTCGCGTTGTATTTTAGATGCTCAGGGTGGTGGTGTTTCCACCTTAACTGTGGATCACAGACTTGAGGAGAATGTAGAAGAGTATGCTTCTATCTTGCATGCCTAATTGTTTGTTCAACAATATTGAGCAGATATTTATTTTATTATACTTCAACTGCAGGAGAGAGCGTGTGACTGCAAGTGGTGGGGAAGTTGGAAGGCTTAGCATTGTTGGCGGTGTTGAGGTGAGATGCTTCAAGATCTTTAACATCTTTCTGATAACATACATTAAAGTCTACTTGGTCAACATTAACATTATCAAATCATCAATACCAATTTTGGTTAACGCATTGGTTATCTTAACAGATTGGTCCACTTCGCTGTTGGCCAGGAGGTTTATGCCTTTCTAGGTCAATTGGAGACATGGATGTTGGAGAGTTTATAGTTCCAGTTCCATATGTCAAGCAAGTGAAGGTAAGCATCCCTTTATTCTAGTTGTACTATGGATCCTTTACTTGACTATGTTTTGTTTCTTAGTTCTGTCTTGTGATTTCTATGCAATTATGCTAAATATTGCTAGGTCTGACTACAGAAAGAACTCTAACTTTCTTCAATCCACATAAAAGCTGTCGAATGCAGGTGGAAGACTTATAATTGCTTCTGATGGCATCTGGGATGCCCTTTCCTCTGAAATGGCAGCAAAGTCTTGCCGCGGATTGCCAGCTGAACTTGCTGCTAGACAAGTTGTGAAGGTAAGTGGTTATGTGATGTGCTGTTGCCTGTTTCTCTTCCTGGTACTTGATGTTTAGCAAATGTTTCCAGGTTCTAGTACACATTTTACAATATGTCCACTAATAAATGGTCATATGGTGCAAAATAGATATTGTTAGTGGTATTCTTATGTTCTTAAAGATGCTCAATATTTGTTCTTGCTTCATTTGATTGTTATAGGAAGCTTTAAGAACAAGGGGGCTAAAGGACGATACAACCTGCGTAGTTGTTGATATAATTCCTCCTGACAATACAGTACAGCCTTCAACTCCACCCAAGAAACAGAACAAGCTAAGAGCATTACTATTTGGGAAGAAATCACGAGATTCTGCTAATAAGCTATCCAAAAAGCTTTCAGCTGTCGGTATAGTTGAAGAATTGTTTGAAGAAGGATCAGCCATGCTTGCTGAAAGGTTAGTGCTATCATTTTTGGATCCATTGTTGAGTCATTATGACAGCATGAACATGATCCTATCTCTCTAGCTAATTTTCATAGTTAGAAATTTGATTCCACACACTCACTCAGATATTAGTCATATGCTATGTAGTGCCCTTGAAAAGAAAATTCATTTAAAGCCTCTGAAGAATTTCTCATCAATACATGAAACAAACAAAAATCTGCAGTAGTTGCACTTGTTCGCTTGGTGGCAATTTCTGTGGGTTGGTTAGTCATGGGTTGAAAATTTCAGCCCCTTGCGTTGGCTCTGGTTTGAAAAAAACATGAAGTAATCCATACTGAGTTGCACACCTGCACATTTAGCTCAACTACTCCGATAAGCTCTGGCCCTGAAGTGAAGGCTTATATGTCAACATTGTCCTGCTCATTGAAATTGACATGGAACCATACATATTCAATGAGTAGGTGACCTTTCTCTTTAGACATTGCTACTTGTGGCTAAAGCTTTTTTTCTCACTAATTAACTGGTGGTTAGCATTACTGTCAGTTTTGATTGTTGAAGCTGTCCATTCCAGATGCTTGCTGCTGCAAGTGATTTTTTTGCAGTAAGAAGTACTGCTCTATGGTATCGACTCCAAAGATATATGGAAAGGGATTTGGTAGCCTTACATTTTAATCTTCACACCAAGGAGTGAAACTCAAGTTTAACAGGGCCTTTGGTTTGAATTTTATACTTTTGCAATTGGTAATTTTATGGAACCAAAAATAACAAATTAGTGAGGGCTGCAAACCACGTGGGACTCTTGAATCCTTCCCTTTACTTTGCTCATTTACGGTTTAGGAGTGTTCTCTGCCTGTTACTTGAGTTGAATGTGTCCTCAATTACCTATAAACCAGTTTGTGCCTGCAAGACTTTCTGACTGCACATTTCAAATGTGCCCTGAGTTCAATGATGGTTACCATTTCTCTTTTAGGATACTCCACTTTAAAGAATAAAGCATTGCATTCTCTTTTGCTTTATAACTTTCATTTACTTCAAATTCAAATGACAGGCGAGTTTGTTTCTCTGCGCTCTATGCATTTTCCCGTTCCTCGTCATGCATACTTGTATTCTACAGCTAGTTCTTATACGTTAATATGTTAATGAATGAGGTGTTCACGTTTGTCTTGCAGACTGGGGAATGATGAAACAACAGCACAATCAACATCTGGTCTTTTCACGTGTGCTGTATGTCAAGTTGACCTTGCATCAAGCGAGGGCATATCTGTTCATGCTGGTTCAATCTTCTCCACCAGCGCGAAGCCCTGGCAAGGGCCTTTCCTTTGCTCTGATTGTCGCAATAAGAAGGATGCCATGGAAGGAAAACGCCCAAGTGGAGTTAAAGTGGCATAAATACTATTTGCTTCCATCATTCTTTATCTCTTTATTTTTTTGAATTTGTACACTGCATTTTTCTAGGTCAGGAAATTGTCAGAATGTTGCTATCATGATGCCAGAAATGTATATGTAATTTTCAAATAAATGGGAAATTGAGTTTTAGCATTTAAGGCAAGGTTGGTATAAGGAGCACCTGGTGTAAAGATACTTTGTTTCTGCAGATAGCCCACTGGTGCTTGCACAGAAAAGATTGATGCATTTCTATTTAGATAGATGTGTAATGCTAGCATATTGTCTAGTGCAGGAATAAAATGGACATATATAGATATATAAACGTGTATTTATAGGTAGCTATCCTGATGTGTGCACAAGTTGCATATTTATCACCCTGAAAGATGGAATGTTTTAAACAGAAGCCGAATACAAGAGCGAGAAGAAAAGAGCATTTTGACTGCCTCTTGTAGTTTGTTGGGTTTATTTTGAACGTTTCAAGCAAATCAATCAGTTCATTTTACTGTATTTTTTAAATGGCTTTTGTTTAAATCCTTAATTCTATCTTGTCTTGCTCCTCTATATCTCTCTCTGTGCTCCATGATTCTCATTCTGCTAAAGAAAAATACCATCATGCTTTCCACTTTTAAGTGTAAAATATTTAGAATATGTGTCACTCGTCTAACCGTCACATACATATATTAGGAGTAGGCAAGAAAATCTCTTTACTGAGTACTGAGCATTGAGGTCTTAATGCACGATTCTTTTTGCAATTCGATCTAAAGCCTAATAACATTCTTCTTGATGATGAATTCTGTTGACAGATGACTTACTTTTAGCCTGGTTCGTGTTCCAGTATCAGAGGTTCTCTGTAGATAATTAAGCATTATCTCACAAAGCTATTGCATATAACAACTTTAAATGTATATTTTATATCATTCAGATAAAATTAAGCATTATCATTCAAGCAATTGTAAGAGACATTTGATTGATTGCTAGCTCTGCAACTTTTTATCGTTTTTGTTATATCAATTGGGTTGCTAACAAGGCTGCCGATTGGGTTGTGAAAAATGTGCATGTACTTCGCTATAATCCTTCTTGACTGGTTTCTTTTCCTAATCGTCATGTATAAAACCGTGCAAGTCTGTTTGCTGTTTAATGAACTTTTACTGTTCAAAAAAAAAAAAAGAAGGATGACTTAAAAAAAAAAAAAGACACATATAATTTGATAAATCAATAAAAGAAAATTTTTACTTAGGGGTGTTCATGATTGGGTTTGATCGGTTTAAAGCTTAAATTTCTAACTAAATCAATAAAGTCTGTTTTTAAATTTAAGGACTCTTAACCAAACCAAATACCATTAAAAATTATCCAGACTATCAATATGGATGATCGGTTTGGTCGGTTTAATAAAAAATAATAAATGAAGAAAATAAAGATTAAAATTATTAATAATACACCTCGTGAAATCTACTAAAAATACAACAAAATACAAAATTCATATTATATGCTTAATAATAATAATAATGATAATAATATTGTGTTCAAAACCCGCAAGTACACAGATCGTGAATTGTAGCACAAAAGATATCGTTCCCTCGAGGATTATATATTGAATACCAATATTTTTACTTATGATCTCAACTAGTAGCTTAAATAGAGTAAATTTTGTAATTAAAATAAAACAAAGAAATTTAATTAAATTGTTATCAAATAATAAAGAACTTAGAGTTTAGGTTTAGTTTCATTATTTCATCTAGATCATGAACACACTATCAAACATAAACAATGATTTTAGTTAAGGATAATTGTTCTAAAATACCTATAGACTCTCTCGAGTTCAATTAAGCATGTTAAGATTAAAGTTTAACCTACTCTTGTGATTAAGAAATTAATCAAAACTCATTAAGTTCCTTAACAATTAATTTACCACCGTAGACCCTGCCTATTGTCATGGTTCCCCGTAGAACTTGCCTGCTCTCGTGGTCGAGTGATCTAAGTCCTATGAGTCTTAAGCTAATAAATTCCCCTGACTTTCATTGGTGAATTTACCCATAAACATGTAAACAAACTGGCCAAAAACAAAAGCATAAAATAAATACAACTCAAAGAATTATTTGAAAATCATATTAAATATTAAAGCTCTTGTATTCAATCACATCATAGAATAGTTACTCCTTAACCTAATCTCTAATGGAAATTTAGTCGCACATAGTTGTGGCGAAACACACAAACATGTTTAAAGAATTAAAGATGAAGAATAAGATAAAACTCTTGAATCTTGAATTGTCTTCAATCTTTGTTAGCTCTTGTTTGTTACCTCTTGAATGTAGAATGAATCCCAAAAATACATCTTAATGTCCCTTTTATAGGAAACTTGATAAAAGTCTTAGCTCTTGAATTCCTCTTCCTTCCTTGCTTTAGAAAAACTCTTTTTTTTCAGACATGGCTTCGATCGTGGCCGTGTCTCATCTGGTGTCACATTAGTTACTTTACAACAGAATTTGGGTCATAGTCGTGTCTCTGTTGAAGCCAATTTCCAAATGCAAACATGGTTTTGGTCACGGCCGTGTGTGAAACCGTGTCAAACCTTCAGCTCTTCTCCAAGTCTGGCAGAAGTGAACACAAGATGAAACACGGCTTTATGGTGACCGTGTAACTCGAAACTCAACATCCGCTACCTGTCACGACTTAGGCAAGCTGTGTCTAAAACCATGTCAGCACAAATCCTTGCTTTGCTAGAATTTCTTTTAAGTCTTCACTACAAAAAAGAAACATTAATCAATAATAAATAAAAACTCCTTGAAAATATGCCAAAAAACAATAAAATCCAAATTCAAATACTAAAACTAATATATTCCAAATTTGACTTAAATTCTTCCCAATTTATTCAAACTTATGATTCTAAATTCATTAAAAATCAACTCAAATATATGTAAATATTATACACATCAAATAATAATAATAATATCTACTTTTTTGACAAAGTCCTTAATTAAGTTTCAAAATAGCAATCTAAAATATTCTAAAAAATATCAAATTTTAGTACAATGTCTTAATAATAAATTTAAAACATGAATTGCTAATTAGTAGGATGGATCCTTGCCCAATTATAGCCTTTGCAGAGGGTGTAGCTGCATAATGACTATATGGCACATAACTGCTATTCTACAAATATGAAAAACATATGTAGTATTATTATACTATCGGTTCAATTCGGTTTATTAGATTTTTATTTTTCTAAATCGTAACCAAACAATAAATTCTGTTTTAAAAACAAATTTGTTAATTATAACAGACTATTAACCACTTTAAACCACAATTTTCGGTTTGAACTGGTTTGAATCAATTTAATTTGGCCAGTTTGGTTGATTTTTGTGCACCCCTCATTTTACCAAAAAAAAAAAAAAAGACCTATTGCCATATTTAACGTACCTTTTTTTTAACTGTGGTTAAAATTTTGAATAAGTTAAAAATTAATCACACTTAAAAAAATATGGAAAAATTTATTATTTAATTACTATTTAAATAGTGGTACATATGTTTTTTTTGCAATTGATAAAGTTTAAGTAGTTTAATTCTTCACCACAAAGAGAAAAACAAGGGGACAGAAGTTCGAACCCTGTTCTCTACTTTTGTCCACATTTTTTGCTACTTGAACTATTTGTGATGAACATAATATGTATGTATGTTAAACAATAAAAATATAGAGACATAAAGATCATAAATTACCTTCCATCACTTTATTAAAATGTGGATAAATTCTTACTTATACAACATTTAACCACACATTAATCCAATTTTTTTTATGCGTGGAAAACTTTTTTTTGAAATAGTGTAGAAAATTAATTTTACAATACTTTTAAACATATTTATATTTGAATATAAATGTGGGATAAAGTTTGTTGTAGTGTTTAATAACTCATAAAGAGACAATTCGATGAATTTTAAATTATTATAATTAGAAAAGCAAAATCAAATGAAAAGAAATGGATTGTTGTCACTGACATTTAAAAGTAAAGTGCCGGAAAACTACAGTGATTTCGGACAAGAAAAGCTTCTAAGGACTTCTCCAAATCTTCACCATTTCATTAAAATAGTGCAAAAGTTGGCCTGAAATGAACTCCAATCTCACATCAAAACACATATTAATTTGTTGCATTTGAATAGTGTATTGTGTACACTATAGGAGAAAAAACATGATTATTATAGTTGTACTATAGCGAGTGTCTCTCACCTGAAACAAGAGAGTAGATCGATGGTTCAAGTATAGTTATAGATCGACAGTCCTAGTTCTCAAAAAATCATTTCTCGGTGATCTTAGAAGCAACAGAATGAGTATATTTGCATGGAACTGCCAGGGAATAGGTAACAAACCCATAAAGAAATAACTCCAAGATCTCATATGGAAATACAAACCATATCTGATTTTTCTAATGGAAACAAAATAAGAGGATGGAGGAGCTTCGAAGGACTCTCAAATACAACTTCAGGAAATATATTAACTCAGAAGGTAGATCGAGAGGTTTAGCAATTTGGTGGAATGAAGAGTGGAAGATCTAAATCTATAAGAAAACAAAGAAATTCTTTGATGAACATATTAGCTGCGACAAAGAGTGGCATTTCACAGGCTTCTATGGAGCCCCAAATAAACACGCAAAAGAAAGAGTGCTTGAGGAAGTACAGGGGTTAGCTACAGCACATGAAGAACCTTGGCTAATAATGAGTGATTTCAATCTGTATGGAGATCCTAGGGATAAGGAAGGAGGTAATGGTTTTAGCCAGTCACAAGCGAATCTTCTTAGGAATTTCATGGCACAGAACAATCTAACAGAGCTTGAGTTCAAGGGTGACCGCTTTACTTGGCATAATCTACAAATAAAAGAATTAAGAATTAAGGTTAGACTGGATCGGGCAATGGCATCGTCAGAATAGGTAGAGCTATATGAGAATGCACAGTTGATATATGAAAATTTTAGAGCTTCTAAACATCGCCCTATAATTTCTCGTTGGAACTGGAAGCATCAAAAAATAAAAAATAAGGTTCAGGTATGAGGCCAAATGGGACTGTGATGAGGGATGCCGAGAGTTAGTAAGATCAGTTTGGGAAAGTAGGGAGCAACAGAATTTTCAATAGTCAATAACATAGAAATTGCAGTAGTGTTCTGTGGCTTTGGTGAAATTGAACAAGGAAAAACTCGATAACATCAAACAGAAAATGGAAGAATTACAGAGCAGAATCAATAAATTGAATGAAGGGGACTTTGACGCTATGGATAAAAAAGAGGAGAAGATGCTCAAATAATAATTTAACAGCTCTAGCAGATAAAGGAATTGCATTGGATGCAACGGTCAAGAATTAAATGGTTACAAGCTGGTGACAAGAATTCCAGGTTTTTTCATATGTCAACTCTGCAAAGAAGGGTCAGAAATAAATTTCTAAAACTGATATTAAATGATAAAGGCTAAATTACTAATGCTAAACAAATAAGAACAAAAGTTTAGAGGTTTTATGAGGGGCTGTATAGATACGAACAGAATTACATAGATTTAAAAATTATTGATTGCATCCCAAAATTAGTTACAGCTCAAATGAATAAGGCACTTCTAGACAGGATCAATGAAGAAGAAATAAAAACTACAGTGTTCCAAATGGGGAAATTCAAGGCTCCTGGGCCAAATGGTTTCTCAAGTGCATTTTACCAAACTCATTGGGATATAGTATGGTTTGATGTTATAAACTTGGTTCTGAATTTTTTTGAAAATCGAATGTTGCGTAAAGAACTAAATGAAACCTATTTAGCCCTTGTCCCGAAGGTTAAAAATCCTAAGAGACTCTTGAAATACAGAACTATTAGTTGCTGCAATTTTCTTTATAAAATTATAGCAAAGATTTTAGCCAATAAATTAAAGAGGTGTCTAAGCTTACTGATAACCCCAAACCAAACAGCCTTCATCCCCAATAAAAGCATTCATGATAGTACTATTGTTATAGTGAGGCTTTTCATGGGTTGAGATGTAAAAAAGGAGGGGGGAAGAGGTACATGGCGCTTAAACTTGATATGAAAAAAACATACGATAGGGTAAATTGGTATTTTGTAGCAAAAATTCTTTCCTGTCTCAACTTCAGTAAGAGATGGATAAATCTTGTAATGCAATGCATAACATCTATGAGCTATGCAGTGATCATAAATGGCGAGGAGCAAGCTTTCTTCAATCCAGGCAGAGGATTGCGACAAGGTGACCCACTCTCACTATATATCTTTATTTTTGTTACCGATGTCCTATCCAGAATGGTTATTCGAGAAGCTTTAGAGAACAGATTAGAAGGGTATAAAATTAACAATCGGTGTACCACGATTACTCATGTTCAATTTGTGGATGACACCATCCTATTTGGAAGAGCTACAAAACTAGATGTTAACAATCTAAAGGAAATCATTAAGATCTACAATGAAACTTTGAGACAGAGAGTTAACCTAAGCAAATCGGGTATCTTGTTCAGCACCAATACTTCTCCACTAGTGCGGGCTAGAATATCAAAGGTTCTGGGAATGGTTGAGTCTAGAGCTTTAACAAAATACATGAAACTGTGTACTATTTTGACAAAAAGAGTAGCTCAAAAGGTTCATGGTTAGAAAGAAAAGCTATTAACACAAGCGGGAAGGACCGTGCTAGTCAAGGCTGTATTGCAGGCCATACCATCTTTCTTAATGATGGTATTCGTGCTTCCATCAGTTATAAACAAAAGAATGGATCCAACTTTTGGTATCTACATACTTGAAGATCACGTGCTCGTCTGAGCTTTTTAGTGCTCGTCTGAGCTTTATTCCAAGTGCTCGTCTGAGCTTTGTTTTCAGTGGTGCTCGTCTGAGCTTTGTTTTCTGTGATCTCACTAGAGATCGACAAAAGTCTCTCTTCTCTTTCTGGGTAGAGCAAACCATTTCATTTATCTTCTTCTATACTATTTACACCAGTTTGCTTCTTCCATAACGCTTCATAGCTATCGTCTCTTCTCGTCGAACCAGATCTGAATAGCTTTAACAGAAATAGTGGGTTGTCTGTGTATTTTTTGTCTTTTGTCTTATCAAATCATCAGATTCTCGTCTTACTTTCTCAATCACGTAGGGATCCATGAGTATTTTCTCGTGGAACTGCCAAGGGTTAGGTAATCAGCTATCAGTCAGAGTTCTTAAGGAGCAGATCAACAAATACAAGCCAAACTTTGTGTTTCTCATGGAAACCAAACAACAGACAGAGTATATGGAGCAGATACGATCAAGGTTTGGATACGGAGAGGGTTTCTATGTGGATCCAGTGGGCAGATCTGGGGGCTTAGCTATTTGGTGGAATAGTGACTGGGGAGTTAAGATTCTGGGTATGTCAAAGAACTACATTGATGTCACCATAACAACTGAGTTCACATGGCGATTTACAGGGATATATGGGGAACCGCAGAGAGCAAGAAGAACAGAGGTATGGCAGAGGTTAAAGGATATTGCAAGTCTAAACAGTTTACCCTGGTGTTTAGCTGGTGATTTTAATCAATTGATGTATGCTGATGACAAAAGTGGAGGTTCTCAAGTTACAAATAGCCAGTTAATCCCATTCCAAGAATTTCTTTTTAAGAGTGGTTTAGTGGAGCTAGAATTTAAAGGCGAAAAATATACTTGGCATAATAGGCAGGTGGGAAACAGGAATATTAAAGCAAGGTTGGATCGGGTGCTGATTAACTCAGACTGGAGGTTAAATTTTGAATTCGCCATTGTTATGCACGAAGCTCTCCTGGGGTCTGACCATAGACCCCTCGTGATATTGTTAAATGGGCAGGGGAAAAGGAAGAATTTTAGATTCAGATTTGAGGCAAAATGGTGCTATGAAGCTGATTGCAAAGATGTTATTAAAAAGGCTTGGGAGGAGGGTAATCGATCAGGCAACGTGTTGGGTAGGCTAAATGGCTGCCGAAGAGCACTCCAAGATTGGAGCAGAAGGAAAAGACTGAACTGTGCAGGGAGAATTAATAACATGAGAATCGAATTAGAGGAGCTGCTGTCGGGGTCTTACACTGACGAGATTAAACAAGAGGAAGGGAAAATTAGAGAAGAGATCAAGAGACTTTGGCTTCAGGAGGAGTTGTTTTGGAAGTAAAGATCGAGACTCCAATGGCTTCGGGAAGGTGACAAAAACTCAAAGTTCTTTCATCTAACTACGATTCAAAGAAGACAAAGAAATCACATCTGTAAGCTAAAAAAGGAAGATGGGAATTGGATTAAGACGGAAGTCAGCATTCGTGAGGAAATTCTAAGATTTTATAAAAGGCTGTACCATAGAGAAAGTATTTCTGTCGATCCAGTAATTGTCCAAGCTATTCCGAGGAAGATCACTCATGAAATGAATCACAAACTGGTTCAACCGGTGACAGAGAAGGAAATACAAAGAGCAGTTTTTGAAATGGGCAGATTCAAAGCTCCTGGACCCGACGGTTTCCCGGGCATGTTTTTTCAAGACAACTGGGCAATAATGAAAGAAGAGCTTATGAGGTTAGTGAGCCAGTTCTTTTTGACTGCAATATTTCCACCTGATTTGAACAAAACTTCTATAACACTCATTCCAAAAACTAAAGATCCTATTTCTCTGAGTGATTATAGACCTATAAGTTGTTGCAATTTTGTGTACAAGATTATCTCAAAAGTGATTTCCAATAGACTCAAACCTTTCCTGGATTCCATTATATCTCCTCACCAAAATGCTTTTGTTCCTGGGAGAAGCATACAGGAAAATATTGTTGTGACCCATGAGGCTGTCCATGGTCTAAAGTGTAGGAAAAGAGGGTTGCTAGGAGCTTTGGCTCTAAAACTCGATATGGCCAAAGCCTATGACAGGGTGGAATGGGATTTCTTGGAGCAGGTGTTGATAAAATTGGGCTTTAACAGGCACTGGGTTAATATGGTGATGTGGTGTGTTTCTTCAGTTAGCTTCTCGGTGACAGTTAATGGATCACTAACAAGCTACTTCTCTCCAAGCAGAGGGCTTCGACAGGGGGACCCGTTGTCACCTTACCTGTTTATTCTGGTAGCAGATGCTTTCTCAAGGCTCCTAACTAATTTCCATCGGGAGGGGTTGCTTAAGGGTTACAAGATCAATAAAAGATGCCCGACTTTAACACACTCCTTGTTCGCTGATGATACCATGTTGTTCGGGGTAGCTACAGTGGACGAGGTGACATCTATTAAGAGAGCTCTTGACTTGTATGCAGCCTCTTCCGGGCAAAAAATCAATTTGCATAAGTCGGAGGTCATGTTTAGCTATAATACCCCAAGGGCCATTAGAAGCTCAATTATTCAAATTTTGGGTGTAAAAGAATCTAGATGCTTGGGTAATTATTTGGGGGTGCCAACGGTTTGGGGAAGGTCCAAAATTCAGATGGGCAACTTTATCGTTCAGAGGGTGATCGGGAAATTGCAGAGTTGGAGATGCAGATTCTTGTCTCAAGCTGGTCGTGAGGTGCTTATAAAGTCCGTGATTCAAGCTATTCCCTCTTACGTCATGTCTGTTTTTAAACTCCCGAAGGGTATTATCCATGAAATAGAAAAATGGATAAGGAAATTTTGGTGGAACCAAAATATTCAGGATAGGCATATCCATTGGGTG
>CATIWK010106062.1:0-15081 GCA_949634005.1 Mallotus japonicus
TCTTCGCCGGTCTTCTTCTGCCCCGGCTGATTTATGTAAATCACTTATTTGAACTGTTGTTTATACTCTAGATGCTGCAGTAGTAATGTTTAAATGTTGATGTGTGTAGTATTGATTTTTATAACTGAGATTATCAGTTTAAGTATTGTTGTACTATGTTATAAGATCATATTTTATAAAATAAAGTTTTAATTACTTTGTATTTTCATGAATTATTTTATGTGTTTGTTTTATATTTTTAGGCTTGCTACGGGTTCTGGTTGTCATAATTCCCGTTCCCTAGCGCCGGTCATGACTCCTGGTTTGGGTCGTGACAGTACATTCGCCATGAACTGCAAATCTCCAATGGAAAGGGGAAACATGCAAAATCCCTAATTCACCAAATAAAAAAAGCCATATTCAATTGCACACAACAATGGCAACTTCATTGTCAACAACAGGAACAAGTAGTAGGCAAAGTGACAGTGGACAAGATCATCCTAATAGTCGAAGGGGAAGAAGTACCGGGCGAAGCAATGTGGAGTTACAGTATAAAGGACCTCCAAGGTACTGCAGATGTGGAGTTCGAGCTCCCCACTGGACATTATGGACTGACGAAAATCCAGGGTGCAGGTTCTATGGCTGCCCATATTATGAGGTTAGGTAGTTGAATTGAGTAAAATTTGTGTTTTATTAAATCAATAAATGGTTGTGGATGTAATTGGTATGTTGTGATTTTGATTAGGGAAATGGGTGTGGATACTTTCAATGGCATGATGAGACTTTGAACGACAGAGTGAAGGAAATAATTAATTAGTTGAAATTAGAGAACAAGCTGTTATATGCCGAAAACAAGAACTTAAAGAGTGCAGCCATGCAAGGGTGTCCATATATCGAAGCTGAAATTGCAGATTTATGGGTGGAGTTTAGAAGATTGAAGAAAGCAAATTTGCAAGAATGTCAAGAAGCAAAAAAAAAAAAAAAATATGGTTGTTGCATATTATGGTGTCGTTATTTCTTGGTGTTTTTTCTTTCTTGTGTTTCTGTTAGTATAGTGTAGGTTTGACAGCTATGTAAAGGATGTAAAAGCTTGTCTTTTGGTGAATGGAAAAGATGTAAAAGCTGTGACCATATGTTAATGAAAATTATGAAAATTCATGGCTTTGTTGAGTAATTTCTTTGAGAAACGTGACACATTATTGCCCTGTTTTGATATGAACACTGAGTTGGTTTTCATTTTGTAGTACCTAATTGCATTTACATACAAGGATAAACATCAATTGATAAAAAGATAGCTGACTTGCTATCAACAACATATTTGTATTTACATAAACCTGTCTTATAAATGCTGATACATGTATAGGAATCACAACAGATTTTAAGGATTGTAACTTCCAAAAAACAAAAACAAAAACAAAAACAAAATCAGAGTAACCATATCACTGTTGTGCAATACTATGCAAATTCAGTCAATATAGCAGGCACACAATTATCCAAAATGACCAAAAAAAAGTTAAGCAGTCAACATCTACTTTGATTCACTTTCTTATTTAATAAAGTTGGCCTTTTTCCTTTGCATTGCTTGATGTGCTTCCACTTTTGTTTGTAGCTGAGTTCGAGTCATTGCTGGACCTCCTCTCCAACTCAATCCTGGTGGCTGAAATGGAAGATTGGATGTATAGGAAATATGTGACCCTTCCTTTTGCCTAATTTTCCTAGTTGCTGTCACAGTTCTTGTGGGTTTTTCCCTCAATAAATCGCGTTCATTAGGAATAGGAAACCTAATTCCTGGATCAGCAATGTTTGGCTTCTCCCTAATGTTGACACCTTTCAAAATGACATGCTCTGAATCTTGTCCAGGCTGTGACAGAACCAAATTGTGTCAAATGCCAAAAACCACAAAATTGAATAAAGCATCAACAAATAAATCCAAGCATTGAACAAAAAAAAAAATTATAACAGACATTATAAATTGTTTCTCCAGAGCTTTCATTGATATATACACCATGGCCAACATTATTTCTCCTTGGCCTTCTCACATATGCTCCACCTAAACTACGAGCTGTCTCTTAATGATTAATTTTTTCTTTCCCTTTGTTTCTCCTCACTGAGGTTGCAGTTTGCTGAGGTTTACCTTGAGCATTCTGAGACTGATTCAGAATAGAATTGTGACTTGTGTTTTTTGTATATAGTTGATTGTCCTCCACAGATGGCTGAAATCAATTATTTTTCAATCAACAAAATCAACTCATTTAAAAGATATAATAAGCTGAAACAATTTGAGGATTTATACCTGATTTGCAATGTTTGGACAAGTGGTTCTATTGTGACCCGCTTTTTTACACAAACCACAAAGTTGTTTTAATCCTTTCTTTGACAGCTTGCCTTCCCTCTGCCCACTGCTGTTTTTCTCATTTGATGCTCTAACTCTTTTATTTTTAGGTCTGCCAGGTAATTTGGGGAGTGGAGGAGGTTCAATTGGCTGAAACTCATTTATCATATAAAATCTTGGACCCAGGATAGGAAGCACGGGCTGTTGATAGGTAGCCAAATAAGTTGTCTTATGATACCATTTGGATATCACTGATATAGGATCAATTTGGGAGTGGTACAATGCACATATCACATGAGAACAGGGGATTCCTGTGAGTTCCCAAGCTCGACATATGGACAATTGTTTATCCAACAACATAGTATGTTTATCCTGCCCTTCTCTAATCTCATATCCAACTTCACCATTGAAAACCACTTGACATCCAATGCAATTGTCCTTCCAATCTTGAAACAAACGTATAAAAGCTGGACTCCATTCATTTATCCAATTGGTAGCCATCTTTTTATTATCTTTGATCTTATTCATGCATTGCAATCTAATGTCTTCAAGCATCGATATAATTGGCTTAAATCTGGCAGCAAGGATCCAAGCATTGAATGATTCTGTGAAGTTGTTGTTAACCACTATTGATTTGCATCTCGAGCTAAAATACGCTCTACACCAATTATGAGGTGGGTAGCACAACAAAGACTCTGTAGCTTTTTGAGAAACCTCGCCTAATTTCTCCAAATTATCCTTGAACTCTTCTTCAAATGTGCTCCAAGTACAAATAAAAAATTTCTTCTTAAGTTCTCCACCTGTCCACTTCTTGTTCCAATTAGATAAAATATGCCGAGCACACCATCTGTGCTCAGCTTGAGGGAGCACAGTCATGACATCATCAATTAATCCCTGGTTCATCAAAACCTTAGTAGGTTATTTACTTAAAAAACTTAATTAATCAGCATATAAAAAAAATAATTGTTTCAATACCACTCACCTTTTGCATATCAGATATAAGTGTCAATTGTGAACCATCTCCCAAGTTAA
Source organism: Mallotus japonicus (assembly GCA_949634005.1). NCBI lineage: Eukaryota > Viridiplantae > Streptophyta > Magnoliopsida > Malpighiales > Euphorbiaceae > Mallotus > Mallotus japonicus. Next base: position 3,344 of record CATIWK010106062.1, read on the forward strand.
GTTCTTGATGTAGCCAACACAAGAACCACCTCCAATTATTCTTGTTCTCCTTGTCCACCACTGCCCATGCAATTGGAAGTAATTAGTCATCACCATCAAGCCCAACAGCAGCTAATAATTGCCCTTTGCAAACTCCCTTCATGAAGCATGCATTAAGACCAATAATTAGTCTACAACAAAATTTCCAGCCCTTCCTAAGTGCATCAAAACATATAAACAATCGTCTGAAAACCCTTCTACCTTGATTTAATGAATCCTTGCACAATTCAATTTCAGCTTTTGTGCCTGGATTGCTTTTCTTCAAAGCTGAAGCATAAGCCTCAAGTTGTTGAAATTGCACTTTGTAGCTTCCATCGAGTTCTTGAATAATCATTCTTTTTGCTCTCTTGCACTTGTGAAGACTAACATTGATTTTCAAAATTTTTTTAGCTTCATGTTGCATATCCTTCACCAGCTGGATTGTTGTATATCTTTTTCTTGAAATGATTTGCTAAAAACTTAGCACTAGCACTTGGAATTGAGAAGTGCTGAAAGCATCTATGTTCAGCAAGGAGTGTTTTAATTGCTAAACCAGGAGATTTTCCATCTTTTGAAATCCTCAGCATAAATGGACACCTCTTTTCATTTTGGCACTTTGCAACTATCCTCAAAGGCTCATTAGGATTCAGTTTAAGCTTATATCCATACTGGACAGCATACTTACTTATGGCCTCCCTTGCTTCTTTGGCATTAGCAAAGGTCATTCCAAGCATCAAATTACCTTGGCCAAGCTGTGCATCATATCTGACCCTCTCACTAGGTGGTTCAAAATCATCCTTTGAAGTTGACTCATCTGAGTCTGATGAATCTTGCTCAGAATCACCCTCTATTTCATCCTCAGCTTCACTAACATATCCGTCTGGCCCCACATAATTGTATCCATGTATGTTAGTCCCATCAGGTGCATTACTACTACCCCTACCTCTTGTTCAAACTCAGTCCCTGCATCAGTACTACCCCCTACATCTAGTACAAATTCATTGTATTGTGTATTTTCAGTGATAGGAGCAGCTCTAGTTGTAGGTGTAGGTGCAGTTTCAGGTTCAATTGGATTTGCATTTGAACATTGAGTAGGTGCAGGTGGAGCAGATTCATTATTAATATTCAAATCTCCTACAGACTCAGACCAATTGAATTCAACACTATTAGCCTCACTGTTGGCCTGAACCTCACACTCTGTTTCATTAAAATGCCCACCCCCTGTTTCATTAATATCTTCCTTATTTGTTTCTAAGGCATTCTTCCTCAAATAATGTTGGTTCTCCAAGAAATGATCTATAATTTCCTTCAAGGTTAGGGTTAGCAAAATGGGGATTTTGGGAACATGGGGATTTTGCTTCTATCTTCACTGAGTGAGCTGTAGTAGTAGTTGGAAGAGGAGTTAATGCAGAAGAAGCGCTAAAATTCCTTCCCAAATAATGTGCAAGAGAGCGTTTCTTCAGACGTGGATGACATGGGCTCCATTCCAGCTCACATGGACGCCACATCATTTAAAAGGTAACGACACTTGTGATGTTCTTTCAGACATCAGTTTATTAGGTTTAATGAGGTTCTTAAAAACTCATTTTGAGCAAAGACCTAATATATTTAGGCCAGAAAAAAGAAAGGGGGAATATCTACTCCCCGTGCCAAACATTAGGGGCTAAAATGAACCTTTACCCATAAATTTTTGGCGCCAGTGCTAGGGACTATTGATCCAATATTATAATTGATCTTGTTTCTATTGGACTAAGGCACCAATTCTTTGTATTTTTATTTTAATTTTTCAATTCTTTATTTTATAGAGTTGATTTTTGGTGTATGTATAATACTCGAAAATCTGGAAAGGAACCACTTTCGTACATACTAGAGCTTACTAGGTTTAAGAAAGAAAATTGTAGGCGTTCAAGAGAGGAGGCAAGCAACATGGCAAATGAGGGAGGAAACAATGAAGCTAATACAAGGATCCTTTTGGACACTTTAGTATCAGGTTTGAGAGGCATGAAACAAAGCATTACAAGGCCGAATATTAAACCTAATAATTTCTAAATTAAACCAACCTTATTGTAGATGATTCAGTCGAGTGTTCAGCTTTATGGAATGAAGAACGAGGATTTGAATGATCATATTGCTAATTTTTTGGAAATTTATGACACACTTAAGTACAATGGCATGTCTAATAATGTACTTTGGTTAAGATTGTTTCCATTCACTTTAAGGAATAAGGCTAAAGCATAACTAAAGTCTCAACCCCCATGTTCTTTCACCACCTGGGATGATTTTGCCAAAGCATTTTTGGCAAAATACTTTCCACCATTTAAGACAGTAAAGGTGATGAAGGAGATTACTTCATTTCAGAAGTTCGATAATGAATCCTTGAGTAAGGCATGGGAAAGATTTACATAGTTGTAAAATAGCTACCCACATCATAGATTACCTAACGATGTTAGAATTATGACTTTTTATAATGAAGTAACAAGTTCCATAAGGACTCAATTGATACAAAAGCTGGTGGGTTCTTGATAAGGAAGACAATGGATGAGGCTATATAACTTCTAGAGAGAATGACTCATGACAATCTTTTATGGTCATCCGAGCATGCTCATCCACCAAAGCAAGTGGAGAGACTGGAGGTTAACAAGAGGACAACTCTTTCAGCTCAAATTGTTGTACTTACAAAGCAAATTGGCAATCTTACTCACAAATTTAATTTAACCGTTATACAATTTTTAAGTGAGTCTTATAATTTTTTTAGGATAAACTAATAATGAATTTGGTATGTGTGATGCAAGTATGATGGGGCAAGGCTACATGGAGCAAGTTAACTATGTAAGAAACTAATTTCAAGGTAGACAAGCCAATAATCCTTACTCCAAGGTAGTAGAATCATCCAAACTTCTTTTGGAGTAATAATAATAATCTGGCTACACCAACAAGGGGACAACTCTTTTAGCTCAAATTGTTGCACTTACAAAGCAGATTGGCAATCTTACTCATAAATTTAATTTAACCGTTATACAATTTTTAAGTGAGTCTTATAATTTTTTTAGGATAAACTAATAATGAATTTGGTATGTGTGATGCAAGTATGATGGGGCAAGGCTACATAGAGCAAGTTAACTATGTAAAAACTAATTTCAAGGTAGACAATCCAATAATCCTTGCTCTAAGGTAGCAGAATCATCCAAACTTCTTTTGGAGTAATAATAATAATCTGGCTACACCAACCTTCCCTAATAATAACAATTTGGCAAGAAAACAAGGACCTTTAGGATTTCAGCAACCACAATAAGACAAGATGGCTTTGGTAGAGAACAAGTTAGATAAATTTTGGATGCCATTACCAACAAGCTGTCAATCTAAGAGGAGAATCTAAAGAGGATGAAGGCTAAGTTTGATAAAATTGTAAAGAACCATTCCTCTTCAATTTACAACATCAAAGTTCAGTTAGGGTAACTTGCCAATATAGTGGGAACTAAAGGTCAAGGCAATCTTCCAAGCAATACAAAGTCAAATTTTAAAGAGGTGAAAGTTATCACTTTGCAGAGTGAAAAAAGGTAATATCTCAAGTTAAAATCTTTAAAGAAGTTAAGAAAAAAGAAAATGATCAATATGTCATTATTGAGAATGTTATAAAGGATGAGCTGATTAGAAATAAGACAAATAAAAAAGAAGCTTCAAATTCTTCACATTTAGTGTATGCACTGAAGATATCATTTCCTCAAAGATTTAAGAAATAAAAAATGAAGAACAAGTTTTTAAATTTTTGGAAATTCTTAAGAAGCTGTAAATCAACATACCATTTGCTGTAGCATTTGTCCAAATGCCCAAGAATGTGAAATTCTTGAAGGACATTATCATTAACAAGCGTAGATGGGATGATCATGAGATTATACCTTTCACAAAGACTTGTAGTTCAATTATCTCTTGAAAAATTCCTATAAAATTGAAGGATACATGGACTTTTACTATTTCTTATATTATTGGTATAAGTGAGTTTCCTAGATGTTTATATGATTTAAGAGCTAATATTAAATTAATGCCTTTATCTATTTTTAGGAAACTGGGATTGGGAGATGTGAAGGCTACTAATATGTCATTGTAGTTAGCATATCATTCAATTACAAAGCCTTATGGTGTGGTAGAGGGTATGCTCATTAAGGTAGATAAGTTTATTTTTCATGTGAATTTTGTTGTGTTGGATTTTGAGGAGGGTACCAAGTGTCCTTTAATATTTGAGGGACTATTTTTGAACACCGATAGAGCACTTATAGATGTTTATGAAGGTAAATTGACTCTTCGGGTAGGGGATGAAAGTGTGCAATTTGTAATGTTTTAATTATGAAGCACCCTATAGAGAATGAGATGTGTTTGAAGGTTGAGATTATGAAAAAGTGTGTAAGAAGTAAACTGTCAAAGGGAGACAAGTAAAGAAGTTTTCAAGTCCTCCAGTGATCACAACCATATCATGTCTATTCCACTAGAGCTTGACAATCGTGTGCAAGTGCAGAAGAAGAAGAAGAAGAAGAAGAAGAAGAAGAAGAAGAAGAAGAAGAAGAAGAAGAAGAAGAAGAAGAGAAGGAAGAAGAGAAGGAAGAAGAGAAGGAAGAAGAGATCAAGCTCAACCAGCCCAAACAAGTGAAACAATAGAATTATAGCAATTCCTTCAACGAATTGAGACTTTTGAGAAGAAATTTGATAAGAAAATCAAGGAGATTAAAAGAAAGCAATACTATCATAACTACAAGCTCTACAAGTTCATCAAGTTGCCAGGGTACCAAATCCTTTCTCCATCACCTCCGGATTCACATATGGGAGGGAAGTAGTTATGTTACCCTTTTCTCTCTTTATTTGTTTCATTTTATTGTTTATTATTTATTTTTATGGTTTTTTTTGTGTGTCACACTTGATTTTTACACTAAGGGCAATGTGAAGATCAAGTATTGGAGGGGGGAAATTGCATTGAAATTTTTAGTTTTATTTTGCATATAATGAGATTTTATTTGCTTTAATTTCTTTTATTTATTAGAGTTTTTTCAAGAAGCATTTTCTTGCATAGACACTTCAATTTTTGTGGCCTATTAATATGATGAGTTGAATGCATTAGATGTGATTTTCTTGCACATATGTTATAATCTTCAATTAATACTTAATTTATGACTTCTTAGACTATATCAACAATTTGTAGTTAAGAATTTCTAAACCTTTAATGAACTAAATGCTTTCTCTTGAGTGATTAAATGTTATGAGTTGATGTTTGTGAAATATGCTTATATGTAGAATATAAATTTTGATCTTTAGTTTGAATTTTGAGTTTAGAACCTAATTTTGTAGCTTCATAATAATAAAAATAGATAAAACTAATGATGAGTGTTAAAAGCTTTATATTTTGAGCACTCTAAATCATATTGTTATGATCATTTTAGTTGCATTTTTAGTTCATTGCAAGGTTTTTATTTATCTATTATGTTTTTGTTTAAGTTTATTAAGTTTGTTTTAAATTTAAGTAATTTGGTGTATTTTTTGGTCTTTAGGATGTATTGGAAAAGATTCAAGGTGTTGATTAAGGCAAGTCCATGATGAGGAAGTCAAAGCAAGTCAAACTTTTGAAGAAAAATTGAGTTTTGAAGTGAAGTGATGTTGCGCAGCCATATGGAAAATTCGCACAGCCATGGAAGTTAAAAGGAAGATGCATAGCCATGCGTTAAATGTGCATGGCCGTGTCTGAAGAGTAAAAAATGCACAACCATGTGTAAAATCAGCACAGCCATGTGCTTGCAATAAAATTTTGAATTTTAAAAATTAAGTAAAGCTGATCCTTGGGGATTTAATTATCTTCTATTAGGGATTCAAATTGGAGATATGATTGGCTTTAAAAGGTGTAGAGACACCTGAAAACTAGAATAACTTTTACTTTAGTTTAGTTTTTACTTCATTTTCTAAGAATCAAAACTAGAAATCTCTAGTTCTTCATTTGTTTAGTCTGTGGATATTTGAAGACTAAGAACAACAAGCTTCCATTCCAGGGGGTTTCTTCTTCTATTTTACTTTATTATTTTCAGTTTTAATTCAGTAATAATGGAAATGTTCTCTATTCATTCATCCTCTTCTCTTTTACTTAACGTATATGGCTAGATTTTCTAGTTAGGGTTCTTAAATCAATTCAACCATGTAGTCATTAAAATTAAACCTAAGTTAATAAACATAGTTCATTGGTTGTTGTTTTGCTTAATGTCTTCAATGGATTGGCCACCCTTTGATTGAATCTAGATAATGAGACTTGATTGAGAGATAGTTTTCATTAAGAAAATAAGCAATAACCGATTAATTGTCTACTTAGTTGAGAGACATTTAGATAGTTAATAATTTTAAAAAGATGAGCCTAAAGTTTATTATAGTGAACACTTGATTAGTGAGAGCTATAAAATCAAGTTCTGGTTATATTCAATTAATTATATGTTTATCTGAGAGGAAGATTTATGATTCTTAAGATTGCTTACATAATAAACTATGCTTAAAATGACTTAGAGTTTATTTACATATTTTAAAGGTTGAATTGAGTTTAAGAACCCTAAAATTTTCTTGGATTGTGAATTTCTATATTAGCTTTTAACTATTTAGTTTACTTTATTTCAAAAACCATTTCTCAGTGTCAGACAAACAAACACTTTTAGTAATACAATACTCAATTTGCAATCTCTGTGGGAAGATCTTTATTTATTATTTTCACTATTCCGTACACTTACGGATTTCATAAATGGGGGTGATTGACTCGAATGTGGACGGATTGGCTAAAGAAGTTAATAGGCTGAGCATTGCCACATATGAAATGGTCACGATATTAAAATGATAAATCAAAACTTCCTTGCTTTCTTCGAAGCTTAAAAATTTGCTCCACCGCCTTTTTCACTTGATGATCCGGAGGATTTAAGAGATGAGGATGATGAAGACAATGAAGAAGGTCATGAAGAGGAGACTGAATCTGATGCAGGAAATGATAATTAGAACTAGCTTGTTAATGATTTGCTTTGAATTTTAATGTTTGTGTGTTTGTTTATTTCTTTATTTCTTGCTTCGTTTCTAAGTTCAAAGTTTGTTTGTAATGTTTGTTTTTTTTTTCAAAGTTATGTTCAAATAGTTATCTCAATGAAATATATATATTTTGGTTGTTGAACATGACTTTGCCCCTTCAATTTTTACATTTAAAAGTTCAATAGATGTCCAAAAGTGCATTTAGTGTAGCAGTGGCACAACCATGCATTTTTCATGCACATCCATGCGCCACTGTAAAATAAAAATTTTTGCCTTATGCGCAGCAAATGCATGGTTGTGTGTATTTATACCTTAACACATACGGGCATGCGTCTTTGACGCATAGCCATGTGTCGAGCCTGTAGTATTTTTGTTGCTTTTTCAATTTTAAAAATTCAATTTTTCACAACAATGAGGACATTATGGAGTTTAAGTGTGGGGGGAGAATTAAAAATTTTTCAATTTTCAAATTGAATTTTCAAATTTTAATTAGTTTTAAAGATTTAATTTTAGGTTTTGTATTTTATTTAAGATAAAAGTTTTAATATTATTTAAGTTTCAAATAAAATTTTATCTCTGTAAATAATATTTTTCAGTTAGGATTGCATTTCCCAAGTTTATTTGAACTTTTGTTTCTTCTTCTTTAAAGCTCGTCTTTTTCAGCCCTAACTCTGCACGTTCATTTCTTTTTTTTATTTCTTTCATTCTTTTGCAATTTAACGTGTTTTCTTTTAAGTATGGCTAGAGCCAAGAGCTGTAATAGATGAATATGAGGATGTTAGTGAGGCTCAATCAAGAAAAAGGGCAAATGATGAGGAATGGAGCTGACAACAGAATTGGAAACATGATTGTGAACTTGTTAAAGGAGGTGGAAGGCTTCGAAATGAGATGTGAAGCAAGAGCAGAAAAGTTGCAACCACAAATTGAAGAGCTTAAGCAGCAACTTTTTCAATCCAAAAGATCAAAGGGACTAAGTGAAGCAGCAATAGAGTTCATCAGTCCATTCACCTCACCTCCAAGTGCATCCAAATGAGGGGAGTACACCATTTCTTTAGTTTTGTTTTATTTTTGTTTCTTTATTTGCATTTTTTAGATGGTTATTTGTTTTCTTAAAATTGGGATCATGCATATTTTAGATTTTTATTTTTGTTCATGCATTCCACTTGAGTTTTTGCACTTATTCACATGTAGAGTTTATTTCATTAACTATGGTTTTCTTAACTAAGTATGATAATCTTCCTTTAATGTTTTATTTTGACTTTTAAATTAGAAAAATAATTTGTGGTTAAGGATTTTTAATTTTTAATGAATCTAATGCTTACTCTTTCATTGAATGATTGAATTTGACACTTGATGTTAGAGAAAAAGGTTTGTAGGTAGAAATTAAAATCCATCTCTTAAGCTGGTATTGTTCATACATATCTTGGTGCCTATAGTAATAATAATAAAAAAAGAAACCGAGATGGAGCGTAAAACACACTCGTTGAAAATAAAAAGGAGATAAGATCTTAATTTTTCAATTTTTTATGCTCCTCTTACTCCAATGCTCTAAGTATACAGTAAGAGTATCTGAAGGACCCTTTTTGGAGGTATCCACACTGAGTAGTACAGGAAAGGTGGAGGATACTGAGATTGGGAAACCTTGAATAAATAAATAAGTAAAATTGCTATTTGGCTACCTTATGTGTGTTGAACTTTAGACTTGTTAAGTGTTGAAAAGATTTCTATTTGCTTTCATTTTTCTTTGATGTTAATTGTTCTTTTTCATGAATTCGATAGGAGAGTTTGCACTTCACACGGTAATTGCTATATCTTTGACCTCGAGTTATTGTTTTAATTTATAGTTTTTAAACTTTATATTAAAGGAAAATTAGAATGGTTAATCAAGTTAAAACCAATTGATGAATTAGATTCTTCATATGAATAGGTTATTTTTCATGTTTTGTTCGAGGACAAGCAAAGACTCAAGTGTGGGGGAATTTGATGAGTGTGAAAAGCTTTATGTTTTGAGCACTCTAAATCATATTATTAGGATCATTTTAGTTGCATTTTTAGTTTATTGCAAGGTTTTTATTTATCTATTGTGTTTTTTTTTAAGTTTATTAAGTTTGTTTTAATTTTAAGTAATTTGGTGTATTTTTGGGTCTCTAGGATGTATTGGAAAAGCTTCAAGGTGCTAATTAAGGCAAGTCCATGATGGGGAAGTCAAACCAAGTCAAACTTCTGAAGAAAAATTGAGTTTTGAAGTGAAGAGATGTTGCACAGCCATGTGGAAAATCTGCATAGCCATGCGGGTTAAAAGGAAGACGCACAACGATACGTTAAATGCGCATAGCCATATCTGAAGAGTAAAAGACGTACAGCCATGTGTAAAAATTTGCACAGCCATGCGCCTGCAACAAAATTTTGAATTTTGAAAATTAAGCAGAGTTGATCCTTGGGGATTTAATTATCTTCTGTTAGGGATTTGAATTAGAGATAGGATTGGCTTTAAAAGGTGCAGAGCCACCTAAAAACCGAAAAAACTTTTACTTTAGTTTAGTTTTTACTTCATGTTCTAAGAATCAAAACTAGAAATATCTAGTTCTTAATTTGTTTAGTCTAGTGGATGTTTGAAGACTAAGAACATCAATCTTCTATTCCAGGGGGTTTCTTATTCTGTTTTACTTTATTATTTTTAGTTTTAATTTAGTAATAATGGAAATGTTCTCTATTCATGCATCCTCTTCTCTTTTACTTAACACGAGTGGCTAGATTTTCTAGTTGGGGTTCTTAAATCAATTCAACCATATAGTCATTAAGATTAAACCTAAGTTAATAAACATAGTTCATTAGTTGTTGTTTTGCTTAATGTCTTAAATGGATTGGCCATAATTTGATTGAATCTAGACAATGAGACTTGATTGAGAAATATGTTTCATTAAGAAAATAAACAATAACATGATAATTGTCTACTTAGTTGAGAGACGTTTAGATAGTTAATAATGTTAATGAAGGAATTGATTACACACACCGGAATATAGCGAAAGTGTGGTGTGAGCACAAAACCGGTTAGGATAAATTTTAAAAAATTTTCCTAGTGTGTAACCCTTGCATGAAACGTAAGAATTCCAAAAACTACCAAGATTACAACACATTTAATTTACACAACTAATTTACTTGCATGCTTAATAGATAACATAAATCAAAGAATCATAAAACAACTAAAACACAAAGCATGGCAAGGGACCTACATCTAAAGTTTAGTAACTCTTACAAACTCCAATTGTTGGTAGCACGCTCAATAGGCTTTAAGAAATGGTTGATGCAAATCTACAAGCTCCTAGCTCCCCAAGTGTGAAGCCTCTAGCTCGAAACACACAAGTGGCAACGGAATGACTCCAAGCTTTGAAGAATCTTTAACTGCAGGCTCCTCCTTTGTGTTGACCCGAAAGCTTGCTAGAGCTCCTCTCCTTACTTGGATGATGTAGGACTTCTTGCCTCCTTTGGATGGATGTAGCCTTCACTTGCAAAACTCTTGTACAATGGACTTATGAAGAAATACAACTCTTGTATCTCTCACTCACACACTCATAACACTTAGAAGAAAGAAAAAGAATAAGAAGACTCAACTCTTGTTTTTTCTCTTTTATGTTTGAATGTCTCTTAAATGTAAGTGATAATTCAAGTGTGTAGAGAAACTCCACTTACTTAGTGTATGTATGTAAGAGACTAATTTTCATGTGTAGAGATTCTCCACTAACTCAAGCTTGAGTGTAGGATAAGCAATCTCATGCATGTGCTTACTTTTTTACTTTAAGTGTAAAATAAGCTACCTCATGCATGTAGAGATTGACCACTAACTTAAGGTGCATGCTTATGAAACATCTCCATGTTTTCAACCATGAAATCACATTACATGTAAAGCAATGCTTATGTGGCCACCATGTCACATGCATAGGTGGCACCTCCTTTAGTAAGTGGGTTTAGGCTTGGGCTCATTTAACTCTTAAATAGGCCCATCTCTACAACATCCACTAATTAGTCTTATGGGCTTTATTTAACACTTAAATAAAGCCATTCTCATTAATACACTTAATTATTTAAGCCCATCCATCATCCATTAAGCTACATGTATATAGCCCATCTCATGGTCCATATCCAAATTAGTATATGTGGCAAATATTAATTTGGTCCTTAAACTTAATATATTAAATTAAATCCAAATTAATATTTAATAGTCCTAACCTTTGAATTAGATTTCAGGATATGCTAGATCCCCGCACAATCGAAAATCCAATCCAATTAATTTAATTAATTAATTAAACACTTTAATTAATAATCAAATCAATAGTTATCATTATCGATGCTACTCTTATGTGTGTGACTTACTAGATTCAAGTCCAAATGGCAATGGAAATAAATAATATTAACTCTTGATATTATTGGAAACTCTTTCCAATCTAAATGTGAAAATCCCAAGTAATCATATTTAGTTTCCAAAAGTCGTGAGTGACCCCTATCATAGATATCACAACTACCCAATAGGAAATGAATGCTATCCGCAAATTCATAAGAACCATAGAACATAATTATCGTGCACTCAATGTCCCTTCATTATAAGATTCTGATATCAACTAGAGTGATGGTTAATTCAAACTCTAATTGCTTCAATCATATGACTTCATCTTCAGTTCAATTCTCGATAA
>CATIWK010106090.1:0-10730 GCA_949634005.1 Mallotus japonicus
AACTACTCACTTCGTGTCTTTTCAGTCCCGTCTTTCTAGCTGCCACTTCCCTCCTTTTTCGCTTTTTTCAAAATATTTCCTCTTATGGCTTGTGTCAATAAATGAGGGTCATGATGAGGCTTATTTACTTCTAACTACTCCTTTTTCTTTTTGTCTTCTCTTTTTTGTTTTCAGAAGCATCCTGTCCTTTGGCTCTTCAGTTTCTTCCTGTTTCTTCATCTTTGGTGGCCCGTCCTACTTCTTGTGCTGTGCCCTGGCTTTTTCGTTTTTGTTGTTGCATTCGCCGTCACTATTTCGCAGAAGATCAATGGCTTCAAGGAGAGGTATTGCTGTTCTTCTTCTTCTCTCTATTTTAACTTTATTGCCCTTTCCCTTTTTTCCTTTTTTTCTTTTTTTTTTGAAATGGGTTAGCGTTGTTGCCATTTTCTGTCGCTGTTGTTGATTTATATTTGCTTGTTTTGCATTTTTGCTCCCTGCTGTTGTGTTTTATTATCGTTTACGTGGTTGTCCTCTCTTTTTGTTGATTGTGGCTTGTTGGCCTTTACTGTGATGAGTGCTTCCGGTGTAGATACAGCCGGTAAATCAACGGTGAAGGGAGAAACGGCTCCTGACGAGTCTCACTCTGACATGTCTCACGCGTTTCGTGGTCAGGGAATGTCACACCGTTTGCATCGAAGGGACAGCACTCCTACTGACGATGATAGTGCTGGTGTGAGTCAGGGGGTATCGGAGGTTTCCGTGGTCGCTGGGGTTCGTTCTAACATTCTGGGGAGCCAATTGACCGAGTTAAAGGAGGAGTACTGCATTCCAGAGGAATATGAACTTTCTATTCCTAAGGGATGCAGGGCTAACTCCGTGCTGAAGGATAAGCACTTAGTGATTTATGAGGATTTCCTCCGGGCCGGGCTTCGGTTTCCTTTGCACCCTTTCGCTGTGGCATTCCTCACCACGTATGGGGTTTGTATGAGTCAGATTACCCCTAACAGTTGGATGTTCCTGAACTGTTTTATTCTTATGTACGAGAGAGCTGGGGTGGACCCAGATTTGAATCTCCTTCAGTATCTCTTCATGTTTAGCAAAAAGAGCCAATATTGGCATCTTTCTGGTCGCCCTAATAGAGCCTTGTTCACGGGCTTTCCTAAAGTTAGGAAGTCGTGGGTCAAGAGCTTTTTTGTGATTACCAATCCTGATGGATGGGGGACCCTTCCTCGCATATGGGTTGATGACGCTTTCAAAGGGGATGGAAAGATTGTGTTGACAAAGGATGAGGAGGGTAAACTTACGGCTTTAAGATCTCTTGCTAAAGGGGAATGTTTTGATGGGGGAAAAATCATCGAACGCCTTAAGGGTCTGTAGGACATGTAATCTGCGCTTCCCTTTTTCATGTTTATTTTGGTCTGATTTCTCTTTTTATGTGTAGGGAAATCCCTCAAGGACATCTTCAAGGCGCCTCCTCCAGCGGCTGTTCCCCTTACCGAGAATCTGGGAGTCAAGGGGGGTGAGTCCTCCTTACGAATAGCCGAAGATCCCGTTGAGTTGTTTGATCCTGAGTTAGTGATGCTAGATATCTCTTCTGAGGATATGCCTTCTAGCAAACGTTTACGCTCAGAGCCTGTTCCTTTTGAGGTTGGCTCGGGTGATTTAAAAGAACCTGATATAAAAGAGCTTGTTGCCGGGGTCATTAAGGAGCTGCATGCTCGTCTTACTAAGAGACATGAGAAGTTTGGCTCCTTCTCCATAAGATCACCTGGTGTGAGTGCTGATTTGGCTCAAGCATGCTTGCTTTCTGAGGACGAGGACTTACGGATGCCCATAAAGGCGGACATCGACTTCGGGCGCCATTAGAGATTAGCAGCCATCCAGGTATGGTTATCTCTATTGTTGTTCGTTATTTTTCCTTCGATTTTTCTTAATTAGTTTGTCCATCATCTTTTGTTCAGCAAATGGAACTGTCCTTACGCGTGGATGAACGTTTGATTGCTTTGCGTAAGCAGATCAAGGAGCTGAAGCACGAGTCCGCTCGCTTGATGGAGCAGTATGCTAAAAAGATGGAGGGTATGGCTACTGCTAACCAGATCCGTGTTTCCGCCTTAGAGTCGCAAGCTGAAGCATTAGGAGGGCATAACCGTCTGTTGGTGGAGAAGAATCAAGAGCTGAAGTCTAAAGGGGAGTCCCTTGAACGTTCTCTCCAAGAGTCTAAGGCATCGATGTCAGAATTGGAGACCGATTTTGACAGAATTGTAGATGAATCCCGAGCCTTATTTGAAGATACCAAGAAAAAATTTGCTGAGGAACTGGAGAGGCATTTCCCGGAGGTGGATCGTTTGTGGGTCCCAGACTTGCAGTTATGATTGCTTCTCGTTCTGTTTTTTTATTGTAGAACAATAGGCTTTTCTTCGTCTGGTGTGATGATTTTGAACACTGAATGTTTTAAATTTTCATCTCCTCAATGGGTGGAGGTGTAAGAATATTTCTGACCATTCTCTTATTTTCTTTCTATGGATATTTGACTTTTGCTGGAATGAAATACTTTGATGTTTAGCAGGGTATTCTTGCTCATTATTTTAATCTTCTGACGTGTTGTAGGCATATACTTAGGACGAGTTGCTTGTTCAGCTTGCTCAAGTGTAGTCTGAATTTTCTTTGAACTTTTGTTGGTACTTTTTGTTATGTACTCATTTGTCACAGGTACATTCTCACCTGTTCTTAGGTGGGGCGCTTTGCTTTCAAGAAAAAACTCCTCTCAGGCGATGCATCGCTGGGAGGTTTATTAAATTTTAAAGAAACTCCTCTCAGGCGATGCGTCGCTGAGGGGTTTATTAAATTTTAAGAAAACTCCTCTCAGGCAATGCGCCGCTGAGGGGTTTATTAAATTTTAAGGAAACTCCTTTCAGGCGATGTGTCGCTGAGGGGTTTATTAAATTTTAAGGAAACTCCACTCAGGCGATGCATTGCTGAGGGGTTTATTAAATTTTAAGAAAACTCCTCTAAGGTGATGCGTCGCTGAGGGGTTTATTAAATTTTAAGGAAACTCCTCTCAGGCGATGCGTCGCTGAGGGGTTTATTAAATTTTAAGGAAACTCCTCTCAGGCGATGCGTCACTGAGGGGTTTATTAAATTTTAAGGAAAATCCTCTCAGGCGATGCATCACTTAGGGGTTTATTAAATTTTAAGGAAACTCCTCTCAAGCGATACGTCGCTGAGGGGTTTATTAAATTTTAAGGAAACTCCTCTCAGGCGATGCGTCGCTGAGGGGTTTATTAAATTTTAAGGAAACTTCTCTCAGGTGATGCATCGCTGAGGGGTTTATTAAATTTTAAGAAAACTCCTCTCAGGCGATGCGTCGCTGAGGGGTTTATTAAATTTTAAGGAAACTCCTCTCAGGTGATGCGTCACTGAGGGGTTTATTAATAAATTTGCACAATAAGTAAATCATGCTTGGATTTCTTTATGAAAAGAGTTATGTCAACTTTTCCTTTAGAGAATCCTTTCTCTAATAGAAAATTGCTCAATCTTTCATACCAAGCTCTTGGAGCTTGTTTCAATCCATACAATGCTTTAGATAATTTAAACACATGATTTGGAAAATCAAAGTTTTCAAAACCCGAAGGTTGTTCAACATACACCTCCTCTTCAATGAAACCATTTAGAAATGCACTTTTAATATCCATTTGATAAAGTTTAAAATCCATCAATGATGCAAATGCAAGTAGCATTCTAATAGCTTCTAACCTTACAATGGGGGCAAAGGTTTCATTATAATCAATGCCTTCTTCTTGATTATAACCTTTAGCTACTAGTCTAGCTTTGTTCCTAGTTATGACACCTTATTCATTCATCTTATTTCTAAACACCTATTTTGTGCCTATAATAGGATGATCTTTTGGTCTAGGAACCAAAGTCCAAACTTTATTTCTCTCAAATTGATTTAACTCTTCTTGCATAGCAAGGACATAAAATTCATCACTCAATGCATCATCAACATTTTTGGGTTCAATTTGAGAAATGAAGGCTAAATTAACAATAGACTTAAGTTGAGACCTAGTAGTTACTCCTTTTGTAGTATCATCGATAATGAGGTCTTGAGGATGTGCTTTCTTGAATTGCCAATCCTTTAGAAGATCGTCATTTAAGATAGGTTGAGGTATCTCCTTATGTTCTTCTTTTCTAGAATCTTCAAGTTCCAAAGGTTTGCTAGTATTTTCATTTTGAGCATTTGTATCCACAAGTTCACCTACATCATCATCAATACTACAAACATCCTTTCTAGGATCAAGTGAGTTGGATTCATTAAAGACAACATGTATGGACTCTTCTACTACAAGCGTTCTTTTATTAAACACTATATATGAATTGCTAGTGGTGGAATAGCCTAGGAAATTCCTTCATCGGCTTTAGAGTCAAATTTTTCAAGATTATCCTTGGTATTTAATATAAAGCACTTGCATCCAAATACTCTAAGATATGAGATTTTAGGTTTTCTATTATTCCAAAGCTCATAAGAAGTTTTGTTTAAAATTGATATTTTGAAAACTCTATTTGAAATGTAACAAGATGTGTTAACAGCTTCCGCCCAAAAGTATAATGGTAAGTTATACTCATGAAGCATTGTTCTAGCAATTTTTACTAGAGTTTGGTTTTTCCTTTCAACTACCCCATTTTGTTGAGGAGTTCCAAGAGAAGAAAATGTATGTGAAATTCCATTTTCATCATAAAAGATTTTGAAAAATTCATTTTCAAATTCGGTTCCATGATCACTTCTAATTAAAGAAATACAAAAACCTTTTTTCTTTTTGAACTCTTTTTGCAAAATTTCCAAAAGCTTTAAAAGCATCATTCTTATGAGCAAGGAAACACACCCAAGTGTATCTAGAATAGTCATTAACTAATACAAATGCATAGTGCATTCCACCGAGACTAGCAACTCTAGTTGGTCTAAACAAATCTATATGAATAAATTCAAGTGGCCTAAAGGTTGACACTACATTCTTGAGCTTAAATTAAGACTTGGATTGTTTTTCTTTTTGACAAGCATCACAAGGTTTATCCTTAGTGAATTCAAGTTTAGGTAAACCAATCACAAGTTCATGTTTACAAAGATCATTTAAAAGCTCAAAGTTTGCATGTCCTAACCTTCTATGCCATGTCCATGTGTCATGAGAAATAGACATTAAGCATTTGATATCTTTGTTATCAATCTTATTCAAATCAATAATATAGACATTGTCTACTCTTTCACCACTAAAAATTACTTTGTCTTTATCAAGACTACTAATAAAGCAATTTTTAGGATATAAAGTAACTTTATTTCCCATGTCACATAATTAACTTATACTAAGTAAATTATGTTTAAGTCCATCAGCAAGCAATACATGATGTATAGACAACGATTGAGGATTACTAATTTCTCTAATGCCAATAATATTTCCTTTTGCATTGTCCATGAAAGTGACATGTCCTCCATCCTTAGCATTAAGCTTGTTGAAATGTTCTTTATCTCCTGTCATGTGCCTTGAACATCCACTATCAAGATGCCAGTTGCTTTTTATTCTTCTGGACTGCAAGCACACCTACAAAACATAATTTAAACATTCTTTTGAACCCAAACCTTTCTTGGTCTAGGTTGGTTAGTCTCAAGGTAATCCAAAGGAAGCAAGTTCAAGTGCAATCTTCTATAGAAGCACACATTACTTGTGTGTCCTTTGGTCATGCAATAAAAATATTCAACATTTGCAAATTTGTTTCTTCTAGGAGAATGTGGTTTCCTAGTGTATCAAATATGCCTTTTGTGTTGAGGTAGTATGTGTTTTCCATAACTCTTTTGAGTCATAGTGTGAGACATACATTGACAATGACAATGTGTATTTTGATAGGTTTGTGCAACATGTTTATGTGTATTGTGTTGTGTAATATGCTTGTGATTGTTGTGTCTAGTGTACATGAAGGCATGTTTGGGTTGAGGTCTTCTAGCTTGATTCCTACCTCTTTGTGTCATTAGAGGTTGAGTCTTATTAGACTTTTCCTTATCATTTGTCACAAGAGACCTTCTAGCTTTGAAAGTTTGAGTCTCAATTGGTTTAGAGGTGGAAGAAGTAGAATCATGTGATGCCTTAATAAAATTAATGTGAGATGATGATGAGGAAGGCATTCCATCTTTATATCCAATTCTATGAGTGTCTCCATGAAATTTTTGAGAGTCGAGAAGACTATTTAAAGTCTCTTTTCCCTTCTTAAATTTTGAAATGGAATTCTTTAACTCTAAGTCCTCTTTAGTAAGCTTATGATTTTCATCACTTGCTTTCTTAAGTTGGTCTTCCAAGGAATTAGAAATTTTTAAATCATTAGTAAGTTTATCATTTAATTTAACAAGATTAGAAAATTCATTTTTAAAATTTTTGAATTCCTTGGTTAAGGTAGTTAACTCATTCTTATAATGCTTCTTCTTAGAAAGTAAGCTGTTGCATTTAAGCAAGAGTTTGCTCATAATAGAGTTCTCATTATCATCATCATCATCATTTTCACAATAATCATCACAAGAAGAGTTAGAAGTAGATGGTACCTCATTTTTATCTTTAAGAGCCATGAAGCAAAGATTAGCCACTTCTTGTTGATCCTCTTCCTTCTCAGATTCGGAGGAGTCATCCCAAGTAGCTTTGAAGGCCTTCTTTCTATCCTTTGCTCTTTTATTCTTGGATTTGAGTTTTGGGCACTCACTTCGAATGTGACCCAGTTTCTTGCATTCATAGCAAGTAACCTCTTTAGTTTTCTTCTTACCATCTCCTTCATACTTCTTGTTGAAGTCTCTTGTTCTTAAGGTGTTTTATTTTCTCAAGAACTTCTTGAAGTTTCTTGTGAGCATGGCAATTTCACCATCTTCATCACTAGAGTCTTCAAGATTTTCTTCTTCACTATCATTTTGTGAAGCTTTTAATGCAATGCTCTTCTTCTTATCTTCCTTCTCTTTTTACCCTTCACCTCTTTGCTTTATTGTAAGCTCATGGGTGAGAAGCTTTCCAATAAGCATATTGGTTAAGAGAGTTGAGAGGTCTTGAGCTTCCTCAATTGAAGTAACTTGAGATTCCTAATCCGTCTTAGGTAGAATTCTTATAATCTTGTTGTTTACTTCTTTCTTGGAGAAATGTTTTCTAAGTTTCTTAAGGGTTATGAGAAGAGCCATGAGATGGTTTATCATCTCCGTGATTGATTCATGTGGCTTCATTTTGAAGAGTTCATACTCATACATGTGGAATTGAACCTTCTTGCTTCTAACTTGTACATTGCCTTCATAGTAATTTTTCAAGGTCTCCAACATTTCCTTGGCCGAAGTGCAACGTTGAAGCTTGCTACTTTCTTCCCTTGTCATGGAGGAAGCTATAGTGATCATAGCCTTTTTATTCTTGTAATTTTCTTCCTTTTATTCATTGCTCCACTCATCTCTTGAAAGAGTAGTGACTACACCATCTTTGGTGGCTTTAGGTGGTTCCCATCCTTTTAGGACAATATCCCAAAGTTTGGTAGAATCACAATTGAGATATAGCTCCATTTTGAACTTCCAATTTGGATAATCACTACCATCAAAGAAAGGTCTAAGAGAGGAGATGTTTTGATTTTCACTTCCCATGATCTTGTATTCTAGCAATAAAGTTCCTAGAATTCAAGCTCTGATACCAAATGAAAATGCCCTATAGGGGGGGTGAATAGGGCTATTGAACAAAAATAGAGAAAATAAACATATTGAACAAGAATTAAAAAGAAGGTTGAGAAGGAAGAATGAAGAACACAAGAATTTAAGGAGTTCAGATTCTCAACAATCCTACGTCTCCACCTAACTTATCCCCAAGTTAGTATTTTTAATCACCACAATCTATTCCCCTAGATTGATTTTTACAACTTGAGTTTTAGGCTTAACTCAAACCTTACAACTTGAGTTTTCAAGGCTTACTCAAAAACCAATTCACAAGTGTTTTGAAGGCTAATACTAAAACCGAATTCCCAAGTGTTTTAATGGCTAAACACTTAAACCAATTCCTTTAGAATAGAACCTCACTTCCCATTTTCTAAATCCTAGAAAATAAAAGAGGAATAATTTCTATTCTAACACTCACTAAACTCTCATGAGAGTTGATCAAATACAAAAATGATTTAAAGAGAATTCTGAGAGCTTAATTGAATGCTTGAGATTATGTAATAAATAAACAAATTTCTTAACTTCTAAATGATCTTCAAAGGTTGTATTTATACTTGAGTAATTCAATTATAGCTATTAGAAACAACAACTTTATTTCCAATAAATTCAAACACCATTTGAATGTAATTTGGACTTTTGTGTTGTAATTTGTCTGCTCCCAGTCGGGATTTCATCAGTCCTGGTTGGGACATTCAAAAATATATCTGTTATAGCCGTTGTGTTTGAATTCCTGCGCTGGTCAGCGGCACAGTCCCAGTTGGCACTGAGATCGAGATATGTACTGGAATTTTTCTTCAGTTTTGGTGTAATTAGGTCCCGGTCGTGTAACTTGGTCTCGGGCGGGTTTAACTGGTCCCTAGCACGGTCCCGGTCGGGACCGGGATCGGGATATGTACTGCCCAAAAATTCAATTTGCTCGCTTAAGTCCCGAATGAGTGCATATGGTCCCGGGTGGTATCCCGGTCGAGATGGCACTTGGGATAGGCAATCTAACCTTTAAATGGCCTTGTTTAGACTTCAAATTAAGGCCTATTGATTTCATCCTTGATCCTAACTTATAAACACACTTAAAACAAACATATTAAATGCTCAAAATTAAGTTTGTTAAGATCAAAATTAAGATTAATTATTACTAAGGTTAATAAAACTTCCTGAATTAAGCCTAAAAGCCCGTAGATGTTTAATCCGAGAAGAAGTGGGCCTTTTGGTAAGAGACCGAGGACAAGAGATATTGGGCATAATAGCAAGAGGAGCAGGCGTCTGAGTGTTGTCTAAAATAAATCCACCAATTCACTATCCTGTGTAGGAAGTTGAGTGTAAGTAGGACACAAATCTTATTGTTGGCCTTAACAATGATCAATCTTGATTTTGATATTAAAAAACTTAATTTTGAGCATTTAATATGTTTGTTTAAGTGTGTATAAGATAGGACTCAATTGGAAGTCAAAATGGTGGAGAAAATTTTAGGCTATTTCGATCATCCTTAGAGCTTTATAATGAGAAAGTGTTCTTCTTGACATTTGAAGTAGACATCATAATATTTCTAAATTGAGCTTACTTGTCAAAATCCGAGTTCATTTGGGTCTTCAAATCTCTAGTCGAAGTCAGCATATGCAGCTTTCATTTCAGGATGACAGCTCTTAGTATTTCAGCAATATCTTGAGCTAAAAATGTCCAATTGAGGTGATTTAAAATGATATGGAAATCTAAGAAAAATATCTACAACTTTCATGAAGAAATTTAGGCTAATTCGATCATCTTGAAGAGTTACAGTCCTCCTCACGAGTGGCTCACGAGCAGGTCACGAGTTGTCTCCTGTTGATGCTCATTTGAGCCATTTTGGACAGAACTCCTCACGAACGATGCTCACGATCGTGAGCTGCTTGTGATCACTCACCTACCTGATAGCTTAAAACAGGCATTTTTGACTAATTTTCAAAGGCAACGGCTAGTTATTGCTTCTTCACAAGCTAGGACTGCTTCCTCACGACCGTGAGCACTCATTTGACAGATTTTAGTCATTTTAAATGTTCAAAAGTTTGGAGACATTGAAGATATAATTATTGGCTTATAACAGCCATAATTTTGAGTTGTTTGTCTATATAAACAACTCCTAGAGCTCATTTGATGTAAAGACACTTACTTATTATTCTTAACATCAATCAAAGCTCTCAAAATTCTTTCAAATTCATTTTTCATTTTGTATAACTCTTGTGAGAGTTAGTGAGTGTTAGAATAGACATTCTTATTCTTCTATTTTCTAGGTTTGAGAAAATGGGAAGTGAGCTTCTATTCTAAAGGAATTAGTTTAAGTGTTTAGCCATTAAAACACTTAGGATTTGGTTTAAGAGTGAGCCTTCAAACTCTTGTTTGTAAGGTTGAAAGAGTGACCCTTAAACTCTTATGTGTACTCAATCTTGTGAATAAGATTGTGGGTGATTGAAAATCCTAACTTGGGGATAAGTTAGGTGGACACGTAGAATTGTTGAGAATCTGAACTCCTTAAATCTTTGTGTTCATCATTCTTCCTTCTCAATATTCTTTTAATTTGTTGTTCAATTCGATTTAATTTCGACTTTCACTCAATTGCCTTATTCATGCCCGTCTCTCTAAGGCATTTTCAATTAGTATAAGAGCTTCAATTCTAGGTACTTCATTGCTAGAATACAAGATCATGGGGAGTGAATATCAAAACATCTCTTCTCTTAGACCATTCTTTGATGGTAGTGATTATCCTCATTGGAAGTTAAAAATGGAGCTCTATCTTGATTGTGATTCCATCAAGCTTTGGGACATTGTCCGAAAAGGTTAGGAAACACCCAAAACTAAAATTGATGGTGTGATTACTGAAGTTCCAAGAGATGATTAGAATGCCATGCAACAATAAGGAAATCACATAAATAAAAAGGCTATGATCACTCTAGTCTCTTCCATGTCAAGAGAAGAAGGAGGCAAGCTTCAACATTGCACTACGGCCAAGGAAATGTGGGAAACCTTGGAAAATCATTATGAAGGCAACATTCAAGTAAGAAGCAAGAAGGTT
>CATIWK010106139.1:0-19260 GCA_949634005.1 Mallotus japonicus
AATTGAGTCCTCATCTCTCACTAATATTTAAATTCTTATCCTTTTCTTCAATTTAACCTCATATCCCTTTTATTTTCGAAATTTTACTCATTTTGAGTGTCATTAAAATTCAAAAATTCTCGCTCTTTAATCGGGTACAAATCATGGCTTAATTCAATACTCTAACCTAACTATGAATATTAGCTCAAGCTTAATTCTATCAACATATATGTAAATGCAATGCAAATGTACTTATAATTAGGGTACGGATGTGACAGCTATCGTCTTCCTCTGTGAGTTCCCGCCTTCAACCACAGCTGAAGAAGAGAAGGAAGAGTTCAAATATTTCACAATGTTCAACGTTGTTGCTGTTGCTGTTGCTATTTATCTACAAGGATACGGTTTCATAGCAAATCCTAGTAGAGCACTCTCGATGTTGTTGCTGTTCCAGTGTTTTCTTTTGCGAAGAGCTGGAACTTGAACCGGTTCAACAATAGACCCATCGATATTGAAGAGCCGTTGATATTTAGTAGAGATAGGGAGTAACAGGGAGAGATTCAAGACAAGCCAGTGGAGGTAGTGGATGAAGTAGCGGAGGCTTCAGTGGCGGAGAGAAAGAAGCGACTGGTAATTGGGGAGGAGCTTACGACAATGGAGGCATTACGGATGATGGATTTTTGGATTTTTTTTTCATTTTTATTTGGGGATTTTTTGGAAGGATTACTACCGGTTCTATTATCGGAACCACCCTGGCTTGAACAGACCGAATCACCAGGAACAGAGAAAACATTAGTGACTCTAATTTGAACAAGACATCGAGCTAAGTGATGATCGAGAGTGGAGTCAGGGGAGGTGATGACTGAAGATGGATGTGCAGAATTCTAGAGGGTATAAATGGTACCATTCACAAGCGAGCACACGTCAGTTGTGGGTGGCTTCAATGTGTGAATAGATCTAATATTTGTGTCCATAACGAAGAGAAAATGTAGAGACAGGTGTACAAAATAGAGATAATAAGAGAAACCTTTTGTTTTTTTTTGTTTGTGCTGTGTGTGAAGAAAGGATGAGAAATGGGAAGAATTTACAGGTGGAATGCGGCGGTTCTGGTTTAAGAGTAATAGGTGGAAGGCGGCGGTTTTTTTTTTTGGTAACAAGACTTATGGTTCTAGTTTGAGTCATTGATATTTTCACCCACAACACGTCAACAATTTTTTTCTCACTCTCACATTCGGCGATTGGTTGCACGCAAGTTTCTAGCAAGGCAGCTAGGTGTTTAAAATATACAAAAAACTACAAATTCAAGTGTCTAGAAGGTCATTTATAAAGTTCAGGTGGCTAAAAGGATTTTCATTATAAGTTCAGGGGGCTAAGTATAGGTTTGGCCTTTTATTACTATTTACAGATCTCCATTAAAATATATACATGGAAAATTCTTCCCATAAGGGACCCTTAACACTTGCATCCCGAAAGGCCACATCCATATCTGACCTTATTTTCAAGAGCGCTAAAGTTTCTTGTCTTGGCCACCTGTTTCCACTAAAGCTTCGGTCACCCTCATCACCACCGCCGTTACCACCACCGCCTTTAATTCCTTTATCATCTTCACCTGAATTATTGTTAGACCCCACATGGCCAACATCACCCTCAATCTTTTCCCCACCACCACTTGCGGGTAGCTACTGATGGGAAGGAGCTACAGCCTCATCACCACCGCCACCACTGCTAGTAGAAGCAATAGCAGTTGCAGTAGAGAGTGGTGTTATTGTTGCTAGAACACTGGTGGAGTCTCCTAGCATTGGAGTCTTTAACTTTCTTTGCTTTTCTTGCAGTGCTTTTCTTCTCTCTCCCTCTGTTTCTCAATTACAGTTTCTTGAAAATAAAAATAAATAAATATAAGAAAAAAAAAAAAAGAGAGAGCAAAAGCCAAAAAAAAAAAAAGAATGGAGAAGGAAAAGATCAGAAGGTGAATTGCGTCGAGGGTTTTATGAAGATGGCAATGGTGATGATGTTATGTATGGTAGAATTTGTTAATTTATTTTAAGGGGTGGGATCTGCTTGTCAATCTCAAGAAGTTGATTCTTTATTTTATTATTAATATATAAAAATATGTATTTTACAAGTAATTTTTATTTTCTCTGCTTTACCTCTTTTAGCTGTGGAATCTTTTGTTTTTATTTTATTTTTATTTTTTAGTATATATTTATTTATATTTATATAATTTTTTTTCTTTTATTGTGTATTGGTAGGGTTGGCTAGTTAAAAAGTAAAGGTAGAGGTGTCACTTGCTTCCTTTACAGTAACAATAAAGGTGGCACAGAAAGATATATATATATATATATATATGTTTTTGTATATTTTTTATAATAATGATTATTGTTATTAAATTTTGAATAATTGAGGTATTTTTATATTCTATTAAATATAAAATTAATTTTCATTTATGTTTGTGGCAAAATTTAAATTAGTGAAAATTTGAATTATGCTATAAAAATTTTTTCACGTAAAAATTTAACAATATTTTGACTAATAATCATTGATATAGTTAGTATGGATTATTTTTACTTAATAATATTTTAAATTTAAATTATAATATATGTAATTTATTAAATTAATTATTGAATAATTTTTACTGTTTTTATTGTCTTACTCAAATTAAATTGAATTAGTTAAAATTTGATGAATTAAATATTAAAAAGCTAAATTTTTTAATTTTATTATTAATTATTGAGAAATTTATCAACAGCTGCACATAGAGACGATGGTGATAATACTGGGTTTTTTTTTTTTTTTTTGTCTGTCCAGCTAAATTTAGTTAAAAGCCGGCTCATGTAGGTCAGCTTTTTTTCCCTTTTTTTTCCTCTTTAATCCTTCTTTTTTAGAAAATATTATTTTTCATATAATTTCTTGCATATTATATAAAAATATACATTATTGTAAAATACTTTGCATAAATACAGATGGATCTTAATCAGATGTGAGCATAGCTTTTTACAGGGATTATTTTTGGTGGGTTGAAAAAAAATGCATAAAGTGAAAATACTGAACTAGCCCTAACATGATCACATTGACCCATTAATGATTGAGGCTAATTTTAACAATTTTTAAACAGATCACCTGATTTCTGATCTGGGTTTTGTCCAATTTTAATTAATTAAGAATCTATAGGCTTTTTTTTTTTTTTTTCTGAATATGCCAGGGTGTGGGGATATTTTATTTTAGTGCATGAATGTCAAAATTGCCCTATCAAAGTTAATTAAAAAAATATTTATATAATATCAATATTTATTGGTTCAAGTGGTAAGGAGTTTGTATTCCTTTAAATAAAATTTCGGATTCAAATTTTATGTACGAAAAAAACAAATATCGGAGAGTTTTGCTCTATTTATATATCCACTTGGCTCGACTCCAAAATAGTCAAAATTTTTATGACTATTCTGAAGTCCGATTTGACTATTCTGGAGTCCCGAAGCATAAAATGAAAAAAAAAAAATGTATAATATATTAATTCAAAACTGTATAATTTTTTTTCATTTGTTGGGTGAGACTGTTGTGTAGTGTGTGCTTGTGGAATTAGGGGCCTACAGTGATTATGACAAATGTAGTTTGACAAAAAAAATGAAATTAATAATTATGCAAAGAAAATTTATGCAATAAACTTATCTTAAAAAGGACATTATAAAGTGGGTTCCACTGTTGAATAAAACTAGTTAGATGTAGGTCATGTTATTAGGCCAAGCCATTTATTGAATTGAAGTAAATGGTGGCCAATTCAGTTAGGTTGCAACCTACCATAATAAATTTGATCAAAATCATTTTTAATGGCTATGATTATCTTTTAATCATTTTCTATCAAAATTTCAAAATTTATGGTATAGAATTTCATTTTTTTTTAGGATCCATTAATTAGAGATTGTAGATATGAATAATTAGTGTAACTAATTGTATGTATGTTTCTTCTCTAATTTTGTTCTTCTAAAATGTCCTATGGACATATACTCTTTTTTTTTTGGGTGTGAATAATACTAATGATACTCTTTTT
The DNA here is from genome assembly GCA_949634005.1 of Mallotus japonicus. Taxonomy (NCBI): domain Eukaryota; kingdom Viridiplantae; phylum Streptophyta; class Magnoliopsida; order Malpighiales; family Euphorbiaceae; genus Mallotus; species Mallotus japonicus. The sequence goes on from CATIWK010106139.1 coordinate 4,019, forward strand.
TTCTTTTTCATCAATAATAATTTTTTTACTTGATTCTTTTCATGAATTAGAACTTATTGGTGCACTTGCATTTGAAAATGACTTCATATAGTGATATGGTTGTTGAGTGTTAGTTTCTCTTTTTTTTTTCTTTCTTTTGATTTATGATGTTTATTCTTAAAAAAAGTTAAATTAAGTTGTATTTCTTTTATTCTTTCAAAATAAAAAAATTGAATTAGCAAAAAAAGGTTATTGAAAAAATTTATCATGTTAAATTAATTATATAATTTTTTTATTATTATGGTTCTATTCGAATCTAATCGGATTGATTAAAATTTAAATTCTGATTAGGTAAAAAAAATTGTCATTGGGTGTGTAAGTGGTACTCATTGTCTTGACTTTCTTATCAATAAATGTTATTGAGAGAAGTAATAAGTCAAACACAAAAGACCTTTTTAATGGCTTCAAAAGGGGTAGAAATAGGTAAAAATCACCAAGAATTTTGGGTATTATTAAAGAGAAAATATTTTTTATATGTATAATTTAATTATTTCATTTTATTTATTATTTGTATATTACATGGTGCAATGGAATTCCGAAACTCAATAATTGAGTCGAGAAAAACAAGTGGATTGCCCTACACATAATGCAAGAAATGGGACCCAATTAATCAATTGGGTTATTAAATGCAATAAATATAATGTAATCTAAGATCAACTTTTGTAAAATGGATGTGTACTATCATTCGATCCATGTAACAAATTCAGTGATATTTATAAGCATTTTTTGCTAAGTACTATTTCAGTATTTTCAAAATATAATTAAAATATAAGATTCTTTATAGGTCCCTTAATTATTAACACTAATGATAGTTGGCTTATATAATGATATGTGATAATAAAAAATTTATTAGGAGTTTAGCAATTAATTATTTTTTGAAAAATAAAAATGACTTATAATCTAGGATGAATTGAAAAAAATAAACACATAATTTTGTAATAAAAAAGTATATATAATAATATGTACTATCTGAAAATTTTAAATGTGATAAATATTTTTTACAATAATACTTTTCAAAATATTTTTATAAATTTTACAGCCAATTACTGCTTCAAATCTCATAAAAGTTTTAGTATTAAATGTATTTTGACAAAAATAGTAAAATAGATTATTTTCAAAAAAAGTTCATATTGTATTTTTCGCTTTTAAGGTTATTTGAGCTTCTTATAAATCTCAATATAGTAACTAATGATTCTTTTTAATTTAATAAATAAATTATTTATTATAAATTTGAGTACTGAAGAAGAAGAAAAATATGTGATATTTAATTTTTTATAATAAATATTTTTCACTATAATATTTATCAATTAATTTTCATAAAGTTTATGGACAATTAATACATCAAATCTCACTAAAATCTTAAAATGAATATATTTCGAAGAAATTAGTAAAATAGATGATTTTTTTATAAAATTTTATACTTTATCTTTCACTTTTAAGATTTCGTGAACTTTTTATAAATTTTAATATATTTTACTGATCATATTTTTTAATATAATAAATAAAATATCTATCAATTTATAATTCGTAAATAATTGAACAAAAAAAACCAATTTTGATGATCTACATTTAGTATTGATATCCGAAGAGATAACATGGAAATCAAGGTCACATATAAACATAATTAATTCATATAATTAATAGAAATGCAAGCCAAGAGAAACTATATCATAAAAAAAATTTAAATGAGACATTTAAATGTTTCAGGGTAAATGGATGAAGTCGTGTTAAATAAGTTGTGAGGTGATTTTTATTTTTTTATAATTTTATTTGAATTAAATTGAATTAGTCAAAACTCAATAGATTTTAAATATCATAAATTAAAAAAAAATATTTCAAGAGTAACTTAATCAAATAAAAAGATGTGTAATTATTAATTGTTGATTGGAAGTGAAGGGCATAATAGTAAAATGAGCAAAGATCATGATGTAGCTAGGTAGTGTAATAAGGCGAGTAGACATCAAATTCAAAGGGAATTGGCCTTACTAAACGGAGAATTTTTTTTTTTTTGAACAGAAATTGGAGGATATAAATTACACGATTTTGAATAATAATAATAATGGCAAATTACAATAATATTTTTAAGATTAATTCAAATATACTAGTTAATCCTTCTATTTTAGAAAATAAATTATCATATTTTTAAAACTTAATTTTGATATACTAATTATTTCTTATGTTAATTTTAATGTTAGTTTAGTAATTAAAATGTAAACTTGTGACATAATTTTTTTAGATCCCTAAAATTTTATTTTTCTACTATTTCTAACTTTTTCATCAACTTATGTCATTTTTTGAAATTTTTCTTCACAATTAAAAACTTCACTTAAAAATATAAAAATTTCATCTAAAATAAATTTTTGTCGCATTTTAAATTAAAAAAATTATGAATTTATATATGCACATTTAAAATTTAGAATCATATGCTTTTACTAACTAGTTTATTTTTTTTCTTTAATTCTATTTTTATAATATGAATTTATTTTTCAAGAGATTAAAATTTAAATAAATTTAAATTTAAAAAAAAAATAAATAAATAAACAAATATCAGAATGTGAAAAATAAAAACAATACTATTAGTTTTCGCAATATATTAAATTGTGCATAATCTATTGTATTTTAGAATTGTTTTTTTGTCAACAAATAAATTAATTGATTAAACTTTTTCAAATTTGACCATTGTTTCACCACTAGTCGTTAAAATGTGAATTTTTTTTTGAAAATAAACTTATTATAAAATATATTTTATTATCTTTTAAATATAGATGAATTTTAGATTATATATTTTAAAAGCATATTTTGTTTGGATCTTTCATATTTTTTTTGCATTTACTTTTTATCTTTAATCAAAATTTTTCATTTGTGATTTTTTTTTTTGGAAAAGTGATGTAAGTGATTAAAAAATAAAAAATTATATGAATGGTAGAAAGATAAAATTTCAAGTACTTCAAAGAAGTTTTTGTTTTGAAAACTTACACTTTACCCTTTAAACTAAGATCAAAATTATAGAAAGATAAATTAGCATGATGAAAGTAAAATTTAAAAGGAATTAATTAGTATATTTAAACAAATTTCAGGGAGGGTTTGAGTAATTTATTCTAATAAAAATGAGAGGGCTAACTGGTCACATCATTCACTAAAACAATTATTAAGTTGTTTTCTCCTTTTCACATTTCCTTCCCACATTCAAAATTGTATAAATAAAAAATTAGACCATAATTACTTAATTAGTTTTCTTTTTTTTTTTTATTCATGCAAGATAATTTTTTGAAATAAGTTACAATTAGATGTTATTACGGGCTAATTTAGATATAATGTAATAAATCTATTTTTAGTTATAAAATATTAATGATTCTTATATCTATTTGGAATATATATATATATATATATATATAATTCTGATAATAATATATAGTGCCATATAATGCAATGTGAAATCCAATCATTGATCTAAAGGAGAAAAAAAACAATAAAGGAATAATATTAGTAATAAAAAAAATGAAAAAAAAAAAGAGGTGGGGTTTCAAGTGACGTGTCTAAAGTCAAAAATTGAGGCAAAAACATGAGGGATTTTATGCGTTAAGGGAACAAGATAAATTATAAAAATTAAAATGGCGTATACGCATGGTAGCATTTTGTTCTTGCATATAATAATACTTTATATTTATTTTTTTAACCATCACTATTTGAAGTTTACAACAATTAATTTAAAAGTACAAGTATGATTTTTATTTATTCGATTTGATTCAGATAAGTGCATAAAAACGTTAAAAGTCTCCCAACAATTAATTTAATGTAATTGTATATACTACAATTAAAATTTGAAATATCGTATAAACAAAAATAACCCTTAACAGTTAATTCCAATTGTTATTGATAATACCTTATATTCACAACTAATTTAAAAATATACGCATAATTTTAATTTATTCGATTTGATCTGTATAAAACCATAAAAATATTAAAATTTTCTAACAACTAATTTAATATAACTGCATATATATCACAATTTCAATCCGAAATATCACTTAAATGAGAACAACCCCTCTTAGTTAATTTCAAAAGTTATATATATATATATATATATATATATATATATATATATATTTGCTTTGCTGGCAAGAACTTTTTATAGCTGTAATGGAATGGAAGTAGGGATAGACAATAAGATTAAAGATTTAGATGCCTTGTAGAGCTTCTCTGTTATACATATATAGTTGGATATATTAATATTGATTTGTTAGATGCCTCCCACTAGCTATACCCACTAGTATTTTACACCCCATCACCAACAACACAACCCTAAATTTTCTCTCTCTTTTCCTTTTTTTTAATTATATTGGTTAATTTTATAAATTATATTTTAAAAATTTTTCAAAAAAAAAAAACACATGTTTTTAGAATTTAGATATATAATCTATGATTCACAGTAAAAATATTTTTAAAGTTGATATTTTAAAATTAAATTTTTTTATCAAATAGATATGAAAAAATATATTTGTATACTGATTTAATGCATTTGTAATCAAAATGACTCTCTATCAATAACTGTTTAGATCAACTGACAATGTCGGATTCACATTATGATATAGGTAGTTATATTAAATTAGTTATTAAATAACTTTTACTATTTTTATAATTCTATCTAGATTGAATCGAAATAATAAAAATCTAGTGGCCTCTTAATATCAGTGATTTTGATTAAAAGTATCAAATAAGATGAATTTTAGTTGTATATGGCAGAAGGAATCTAACGCAAGAAGAACCTGCAGGCTGCCATGTTGCGATAGTAATAAGAAAGGAATCATCGATCCCATGGTAAACAAGTGGTTTAGTTGCTTGTGAGAATTTTGTGGAAGTTTGGAGTCATTCAACAAGTTGAGTGTAAATGGGAGATACCATTGTGGTTAATTTTATTTTATTGTTGTACATTGCGCGTTGAAAATAATGCAGTCATTATGGTTTTTTTTTTTCCTATAAAATTCAAGTGTTTTAATTTCTTACCAGAATAGTTGAAAATAGAGATTCGAATCCTATATTTTACATCTGAATATTTACACCATTTGTGACTTGATTTACATTGCAAAATTTAGTTTTATTTATCAATAAATTTTTATTATTTTAATATTAAAAATTATTATTATTATTATTATTTTTGACTAAAGGGATTTGTGGGAGGTTGGAGGGGGAGGGGAGAATTGAACCTCCAACCTTCAACCACCACCCCCAACACCCTTGCCACTAGGCTAAGGGCTTGGGGATTATTATTATTATTTTAGATTTACTTTATTATTACATTTTTATTATTTTAACATTTTTAATAGGGTTAGTATATTATTTTACCATGAGTTTTAGTCATTTTCGCTAATTTATCCTACTTTTAAAATTGTGGCGAATTATTGTATAAATTTTTCAATTTGTTGTAAATCTATCAACGATCAAAATAGCATGTACCCATGCTGACATGGCATATATGTATAAGTTATTTGCTGATGTGGAAATTAAAAGAAGAAATTGATAATTTTTCTAATCCCTAACTTTCATCTTATTTGTAAATATATCCTTAACTTTCATCTTTTTTGCAGATTCAATCAACTTCACAAATTATTTTAATTTTATCTAATTTTAAATTATATTTAGAGATATGATATTTTTTATGTGATAATGTGCATATTTTTATAAAAACTTTTATTCAAATATTCATTAAAATACATTTAAAATTTATGGTGGATTTTTTTGTATTTGATTGTGATTTCAACTTATTAAAATAATAAATAAAATCAAGTGATTGTGATGAAATTTAATATAACAACTATAATTCAACTAAAAGAAATAAAAAAAATACACTAATATGGGTTAGAAAAAATTTTGATACCTAAAAAGTAATTAATTAAAATTTTAAAATGTACATAATAGAAGTAAGGATATATTTGCAAAAACAATGAAAGTTTTAAGGATAGAAAAATTATTAATTTCTTCTTTTGATTTCCACATCAGCAAATAATTTACACATGCATGTTATGTCCGCATATCATATAAGCATGAGCACATACTATTTTGACCCTGGATAGATTTGTAACAAATCAAAAAGTTCATACACTAAATCCCCACAATTTTAAAAGTAGTATAAATTAGCGAAAATGACTAAATTCATGGTATAATTATGTAATAACCCTTTTTAATAATACATTAATAAGCATATCAGATTTTGCGTTTATATTTTCAAACTATAGATGAATTTAAGTGTCATATATAATTTTAAAAATTAAAAATAATTTATAAATAAACAAAAATTAATTATTTCAAAACTACTAAAATTATTTAGTGGCCAATTTGGTACTTATCCGAAAGTTAAGTGCTAATTAATTGGTTCAAAAAGGAGTAAAAGGGTTAATTTGAGTATAAGTAAAAAGTTCAGTGGCCAAATTGACTTTTATTCCATTTAAATTATTATTTGTTCATTTAAATGACGAAAATTTAAAATTTATTTAATAAAATTTTAATTTCAAAATAAATAAATAAATAAATATATATATATATGTATGTTGTAAGGGATTTATCGTTTTATAAAATTTATTATACTCGAATTTTAAAATAATTGGAGTTTATGTGACTATCTGATACCATAAACATTAAATATATGAAAAATATATAGTAAAAATTAAATAATTAAATGATAAATATTTTTCATAATATTAAAAAAGTATGAATTCACCATTATCATCAAATGATAGTGAAAACTTCTCTCTAAAATTATGTACACATATACTGAAAATGCTATAGCATCATTATCAAAAGGAGAAGAGAAAAAAAAAATTAGGGAAAGATAACCATTTAGAATAATAATATTGGCATAAGCAAGCATAACAAGTAACAACTCTCATTGGGCAATAAATCAGCAATAGTGGTTGGCACCATGATCATTTGTACAGTTCATTTTCACTAAAATTGAGCAAGATATGTAATGTATACAATTATTTAACTTGCCCTTAATGTTGGTTAACCTCATTTTCAGTTAGCCTTGTCATCATTTTATTTTATATTTTTCAATTTCTTATATTATTTGAATCAACCAACAACACTACATATAAATGACATGATGCTTATGAAGATTTTATGACAGTCTACATATACAAATCTTGCACAACATATTCTTTGCTAAATTTAAAAATATATGCTATACCCAAGATGGCAAGGATGGAGGAACAAATATAATTTTATTTTATTAGTTTTCTTGTGAATTAAAATTTTAAACAAAATTCAATTTATTCTTGGTAAAATTAAAAGAAGTCAAATTTTTATGCCAACAATTTTCAATTTTTTTCCACAACCTTAAATAAAGAGAAGTCACCTTTTTCTCAAGAATATGATTGTTCCACTAATTGAGTTCTTATCTTATGAATTATATACACATTCACACACACATAAAAAAAAAAACCATGTTGGTGGCCATAATTTTTATATGTGGCCATAATTTTTATATCCCTATTAAAAAAAATTCTATCCACAAAAAATTACACAGAAAATAAAACCAAAAAAAAAAGGAAAATTGACAAATTGTCACTTTTGGTAAGATGGGAAAATAAAATGAAAGCATATGGAAACATTAAATACATTGAAATATAATAGGAAGAGAGAGAGTGTGTGATTTAATTTACTGGCCCATAGTGAGAAGAGGGGCAAAACCCAAAAGTTACAAGTAGACAAAAGGTTTACTTCACATGGGTGGGCATGTGATGTGAATGTACACTTACATTTTCTGTCTACCATGTGGATTAACCTCTACATTTATCTGGCACCAGCTAAGCAACCACCAAGTTGATTCTTTTTTATTTTTAATATATTTTACATAAATAATTATATTTCTTTTTTTCTTTTTAACTTAGCATATGCACTTCCTACCCATTTCATTGAATTTGTTTGCAATTCATATCGAACCAGATAAATTAGAGTCTAATAAATTCTGAATACCGATAATTTAAATAAAAAAATTTAATAATCGAGTATCTATTATTAAACAAATATTAGAATTTGGTAAAATATACCTTGTTTCTTTAAATTTTCTTTTGCACAACTTAAAAATATATAAAGAAAAAACGCATGAAACATTCTCCTTTTTTAAAATGTTTTCACATACACAAAAAGAAAAGGGAACAAGCAAGAAGAATTTGGGGCTAAAGCTTTTTCTTTTTAATTTTTTTTTGTAAGTAGGTAACAATCACTTGAATGTGACCATTATAAGTTTTTTAAAATAAAAATTATATAAAATAACTTGTATGCTTTTTTATCAACTGTTATGATATATGTCACTTTTCCTCCATGTTGTTCTACTTTAGTTTCATTATACATTTTTATTTTTATTTTGAAAAAAAAATATTAATAATTTGAAAGTGCATCACAATGATTATATAGATTAATGATTGTGTTTTTAAGTTTACATTAAACATTGTAATTAATATTTAATCACATTATTAGAACCTTCTATAGTGGCATGTTCCAAGCTCTTTTTTTTTTTTCTTTTTCCATCATAGTTTAACTTTTGAAGTCATATATTACAACAACTAGAAGACCTTAGATAGAAGTAAAAATTTTTTATAACTAAAGATGATTATAGAGTAAATTAGAAGGGATCACAAGCATGTGCAAAAGATTTTTCAACATTAATCATATATAGATAGATATTATATACACCATGTGTGAACTTCTTTGTTACTTATGTGCCAATAAAGTTTTGTATCATTGAAACATGAGAACATGTGCTATGTGATGGTAAAATTAAGAGCTAATTAAATGATCCCAAGACCCTTATTATAGTTAATTAAACCATAATTAGTGAAGTGATTAACAAAATCACTTTTTTTTTTTTTTTTTTTTTTTGTGTTGAGTGCCCACCAAAGTACAAATTTTTGTGAAAAGAGAGTGAGTATTGATGGACCCCATGTATACATATAAGCACCCAAAAGGCCCAAATTGTGCAAAGAAAGGGGTGGAGGTTCCCATGTGGCCACAAGCAATAACTTACAATATTTGGGGGAAAAAAAAAGGAAAGAGATTACTAGTAGCAAAATACCTTATGTTCCTCTCAAAGTCCACTTCCTTGCCTTTTTTTATTATTATTATTTTTTATGTATTTTTTGATGATTTTTGATTGCATCTGATCTCTGTCCCTTTTTGTTACTCACTCATGTCCACTTCTGTTGATGTAAGACACTTCAATGGATAACAAGATAAGCCTTTGCTTGCTAAAGGACTTTTTGTGTTTAATAACACTCTATAGGTTAACTTCCAAACGGCCCACAAATTGGGCAAGAAAAAAAAAAAAGTTACATACTTATCCCATTAATTTCAATCGAATTTGTCAAATTTAAATTTTATAAATAGAAAATTAAAAATTAGCAAAATTTTACCTTTTTTCTTATAAAGTTTAAGTTCATTGAACTCGGTGGTTCCTTCAAAACATTAATTAATTAAAAGTTGGACTTTTACTTTTCTCCTACCCCAATTTTAAAAAAATAAAAAAAATTGATGGACTCGAAATTCAAAATAAATAATATTTTTACTCTACGTATATATAAAAATTTGTATAAAATTAATAAATTCATTAGCTAATTATATTAAATTTTTATCATTAATTAACTGATGTTCATGTCGATGTGGCGATTTTTTTTGAAAAAAATAATGTAAAATATTTATAGGTATATGCCACTGCCATATCATTAAGAGAGTGACTAATATGTTAGACCAAAAAGTGGCATTCAGCTTTGCAAAATAGATGGTGCTAAAGAATGATTGGTAACCCAGAAAAAGAATGAACATATATGTATATATGTTCTTTAAGCAAAGATTATTTTTGACTCAGCTGCTTCTTTTCCTCCTTAGCTTTTCGCTTGCCACTTTTGTTGATGTGATGTGAAATTTAAGTAAGTGGTGAACGATAAAAAAAAACAAAATCAAATTGTCCTCCCACTCCCAGAGAGCTTGCTAGTTATCATGCTCATTATATATATATAAATTCTGCAGGCCATTTCAAAAATTACCACCCAATAAAAACCCGTTCTGTTATAGTTAGATTAAACAATAAAAGTTCATCAACAATTAAACCATTAGGGTTGTTCTTACTTAAGTGACGTTAAGAATTTGAATCGTAATAAATACAGTTACGTTAAATTAGTTGTTAAAAAATTTTTACCGTTCTTATAGTCCTATTAGAATTATATAAAATTAGTCAAAATTTAGTGAATTTTAAATATTAATGGTTAAAAAAAACAATAAAAATTCATGTGGGTGTCTCTACCATGGTATGAAACATTAATACTAGCTATCACATAATTTTTTAGTTAATATGGAGGTCATATGACTTAATGATCGATAGACTACACAATAAGAGACAATTCTTCTCTTTTCAAATCAATAACAGTAAAATTTGAATTTTACACCTTAGAATGTTATTGGAAAGGATTCAAACACAGCTTTTGATTTTTAGTATCACTGGTATTGAATAGTGCAGTTGCATATTATTGAATAATAAAATGTGATAGTAAGAGTCTGAACTTCTCTCTTCTCAGATATTGACACATTAATACATTAACCATTTAATTTATTATCTAAAAACTTTTTATTTTTATTATCAGAATATCAGAGATAATTTTCGATAATACTATAGAATTTAAAGAGTTATTTTTTAAAAAAATTTATCAAATTTCATTAGATCAAATTCTTTTAAATTATCGCTATTACTATATAAGTTTCATATCGTAACGTATAAAAATATCCCATAATTATTTTAAAAAAAAGAGGTATAGTTTTTGAAGTCCTAACTGAACTAATAAAATTAAGTGTATGCATTGTTGATCCTTCTGTGAAGAGATAGAAGTGCGCGTCTTCTTCAAAGAATTGCAGTAGCCATGCATTCATCTTCCTATAGCTAGATATGCATGCATCTTGATCTTATAGTTTAATCATAACACATAATCCATATTTGAATTTCTACCATGTTTTGCATTTAAATTGGAATTCTCAATTCCAATTATAACAATGTGCCATTAGAAACAAAGTCTTAATCACTCATCTTTATTAATTTCACAAAGATATGATTATTATGCCTACATGCTTTTACTATTTCTTTAATTTAGAGAAATTAATATCAAAATTCTATTATATTTGGATCATTATCAAAATAGATGTATATTTCTCAATCATGAATTGTAAGGTTCAGCGTAAATAATATTATTGTTGTTGAGCTTATATATAATTAGTCGTGAATCTACTGATGCACAAATCCCATTAAATTCAAATACAAATAATTTGTGAATGGTGAAAATTCAACTTTAAAATCAAATGAAAAATAATGATAAAAAAAGGCATAAATAACAACAAAACAAAAACTAAGGGTAAATCAAGTACTTGAATAATACAAAGTTAAAACAAAAGTGAGTACAAACAAATCAAAAAATCATTGATAGTTGCATAAAATTTTAGCCTTCTATTTCCATGTACAACTCTTAGCATGAACCCCATGTGTGTGTGTAATATATATAAATATATATATGACATTTTATATCAATTATTTGTCTCTTTTTGTCCGCAGTTTGTTTTCAATTTGAACAAGTTAGCAACTTTGCATAAATCATGTCAAAAGTCACATATATAACACCAATTAAGTAACATGAACACGACATGTTAATTAAGCAAGTAATTAACACGGCATTAATTTACAATTTGTTTGATTAATTAATAATTAAGTATATATATATATATATATATATATATATATATACACGTGTTGATTAATTTCAATTCATCACACAACTTCACAACCCATTTAAACACAGCAACAAAATAATCCTGTAATAGAGAGAGAATTGTTTTCTTGTTGATTAAGATAAAGTGAGATTAACGAACTAAGTATCTAGTATAAAAAAGAAACACGATATGACTACTTCTGCTTGTGCGTAAAACTAAGATGCGAGTTTGAGTTTATAATCTCACAGCCCAAAAAAAAAAAAATTCTAATTAATTATTAAATTGTTTATCTCCAAGCTGAAAACAAATTAATTTTTAATTTGTTCACTGCATAATTCTGTATTCTTAAATATGCTTAAGGAATTCAAATTAACATCTCTTACTTTAAGCGGTGGTAAAAAGTTTATATTTTCTTACATAAAAAGTCTTCAAATTTTTTTAGTATATGAAAAATATAAACGTTGAGAGAATTCACTCGACAGCTCGAACTTTAATTACAGCTACTTTATATTGAAAAATATCAAATAAAAAAAAGTTAAGACCAAGGCCACTGTGAATATGGACAAGGCATGAAAAGACTATATAACAACCAGGAACAGTTTAGAGCAAAATAAATGGTGGGTTTAACAGCAGTGGTACAATTTTTTTAATTAGATTCTGATTAAACAAGTTGAATTGAGTAGAACTATAAAATTGGCCAAATATATAATTTCACATTTGAACTTTACTCAATTATTTTATGACACATCTTAATTTTTATTTTGTTTAATTTCACCTCTTAATTTCTATTTTTTACCTATTTAATCCTTCTTGCAGACCAGACAAACGCGTGTACTTAACTCGCGTTGAGCCTAAATAGGTGAAAAATAGAAGTTAAAAAGTGAAATTGGTGAAAAATAGAAGTTAAGAGGTGAAATTGGTGAAAAATAGTAGTTATGTAGGCTAAATAAGTGAAAAATAGAAATTAAATGGTGAAATTGAACAAAATGAAAATCGAGAGGTGACATAAAATAATTGAGTAAAGCTCAAGGGTGAAATTGTATATTCCACCCTATAAAATTAGTAAAAGTTTTCAATAATTAATTTAATATGATTGTATATATTAAAATTTTGAATTTAAAATTTAATTTAAACGAGAATACATTTTTATCGGTTAATCCAACAATTATGAATAGTGTACTAGTACAATTTTTAAATTACCACATGTAGGCTCCAATTATCAAACAATCATCTCATAGGTAGGGTATATAGTTATCTTATAAATAAATTAAGCAAATAACGTTTTTAGACTAATGGTCTCTTTGATATTATTATGCGGAATCTAACTTTTAAAATTAATTTTTTAATTTTTTTTTCACCTACTTTAATTTGTACTAAAACATGGTTTAGCATACTTTTTTAAGAAGCTCTTTTTTTTTTTTAAAAAAAGATAACAGATATAAAAAAAAAAATTAAAAGCAATGTGAATAAAAATTAATTTTATAAATCAACAACTATAAAATTTAAAATCTATATTGTAATAATTTGCTCTATGAAATTGTATTAAAATAGTATGGCTATTTGGATCTCTCTATTAAAGTCTTGAATTCAAATTTTATGTATAGAAAAAATGAGTTCTAAGAAAATTTTATTCCTTTTAATTTATCCGACGTAAACATTAAATTAGTTGAAACTCCTGTAACTTATAAATACGAAAAGATGGAATAAAAAAAAAGCATTACGAGTGAGGTGTTGTCCTATATGGATAAAGTAAATAGTAAATCAATGAGAACGATTAAGAAGTAAAAAGAATAATAAGATCTCACCGGATATTCATAATCCTCTCAATTTTGTGACTTTGCAAGTTCTTGGAAAAATATGAAAGATAATTTGGCAGCTGCCAATAAAAGTTTGGCAACAACTAATTGAGGACAATCATTTTGTACTGCTAACTAATTCAACTGAAAATCTTCATTAACTAATCACTCATCACAGCTGCTCTAACTTTTTTTTTTTCTTTGTTATAAACTCAATCCTTGAATTTTAATTAATTTTCAGATCTAATAAGTTGAATCATTTTAGTCCATAAAGAATTGATTTATTTCAATTTTATTTAAATTTCAATTGAAATATGTGATGTAATATATGCTTATATGGCAGCTCGATCTTGCTGGAATTACACACACTAATAATTAGAACTGAATAGAATTGCACACTCCACATTAGCAAGGGAGCCATCATAAGCATGCTGCATCATCAGTTGTATAATTCAATAAAAAAAACCATGATAAAACTAACATAAATCAAATTTATACTAGCTAGAGCAAATCAATACAATCTAAAAGTAAGGATATATGTGAAAAAAATATATATATAACCAAAGTTTGAGATAATTGGGTTATCAACCCTAATTACAAATATAACCAAATCTTAAGATAATTGAAATTATCAACTCTAATTACAAATTAATTAAAATTCTTCCATTATTTTTTAAAACTCATTTTTTAATCATTTTTAAACTCAAATTAAGATATATATATATATATATATTTATGGTAGGTAAGTTTGTTGGTTATATTTTTAATTTTTTGATGCAACTACGAAATGTTTCGTACCATATTGAATATAAAATTAATTTTCATTCATCCTTCATGACTAGTGCTCGACTTATGAGATTAATTCTCATTCACGCTTTATAGCTGATGCTAGCTCAAAAAAGTTTAATTACATTAATTCGAATACAAAACAACCGTTTATAAAATTTTCTCACACAAAATTACTCAATTTGAGCCAACCTTTAGGTTAATTTTTTTTCCATTTTACTTGCACTATTGGTTTAGATAGATGTTGCTCTCTTTTTACCTTGAAGCACTTTTTTTAATGCAAAACGCATCTTGACCTTATACGCTTTCAATTTTTTTTTATATTGCACCCTTTTATCAAATTTTTGATACATTGAACCCATTCATTTTAATTTTAGGCACATTGAACTTTTATTGCAAAATTGAATGTTAAAAAATTCAAATTAGTTCCTATAATTTTAAAAATTTTCTATTTAATTCTTATATTTTTTTATTATTAACAATTAAGTCCATATAATTACTAAAATAATTCAATTAAACTTATTAAAAATTTTAAAAATTATATTTTTATATAATTAATATGTCAATCATCTATTTCTACTAGATTTATAATAGTAAAAATACATAGTTATAAAAATTATGATATACTTTAATTATTCATTAAATATTTATATAATCAATACAAAAATATGACAAAAATTAATACATAATGAATTTTTTAATCAATAAAAAATACATGAGTTATTTAATAAATAAAACACTAATGAAAAATTATAATATTTTTCAAATAAAAAATAAAAATATTATTGTATACAGTCATCTCTCTTACAATCAATATTTAACAAATTAATAATTCCATTAATTAAGTTTTTTTGAAGAAATAAGATATTAATTTACTAT
>CATIWK010106175.1:0-16196 GCA_949634005.1 Mallotus japonicus
CATTTGACCACGGCCATATTTACAAAGTCAAACGAAAAGAAATTTTTTTTTTGGTTGGAAAAGAAATTTATCTTTTGAGTGTTGGCATGACTCTCTTTGACTCCATCAAAGCATTGAACTTTTCATATGTGTAATGCAAAATTATATATTCCACTACAACAAAAATATTGTCGCGGTCTTAAAATTTAAAGTTTTACATTCGAATCCTGTGGTAATATCTGTCAAAATTTTTTCTTAAATTTCATCATAAGAGTGGATGAAATTCACTTGTGTAGTATCCATACCATAGATTGCAGAGTATGTGTCACCATGAAAACTTTATAAATAATAAAAATTAAAATTTTTTTAATAAATTAAGATGAATTCTTTTCATTTGACATTAATTACTTGAAAATAGAATCCCTCAATTTGATCCTAATTTCTCTCCAAACGTACTAATTTAATTTTTTTCAAAAGAGGAAAATACATAGAGAGAGCTTTCAGCTTATTTAATAGATTATCCCCCCGTGATTTGCTTCATTTTCTTGATTCTTCCATGATTTTTCATGTTTTTGTTTGAGTTGTTTCCTCAACAAGATCATATATATAAACAAATAATTAAAAAACAAGTAAAATTATTTTTTCTTATTCCTCAAAAAAATTATTTTTTCTTAGCTAGTCCTCATGAAATTTCCTATCAATTAAATGTATCCAACACCCCTTTGTAGATAACAGCATATATTTATTTATAATTACCTCTATAGAAATATATAAATAAAAAATTAATCAAAATGAGACACATATTTTATTTCACAAATCTCACTGTTTTTTAGACAAAATTTTTTTTTTTTGAGGAATTTTAGAAAAAATCTTACTATTAAATATAATAGCAAAAATATACCGAAGAGATTACCCTACACAGAACAAAATAAATATAATTTTTTTTTTGAAATAATAAATATAAAAGTTATGAATCCTTTAATTCAATTTTTTTTTTTTGATATACTCTATTATTTTTTTAAAATTTATTTCTCCAACGCGTTACCAACTATACAATGTCAAACTTACATACGCACAACACAAAATAATATATTCTACAACTGGCTCCCAGAAATCTTCTGATTCCCTTCGTTATTATTATACTCTTTTTCCTATAAATTTCTGATCACATTTCCTCCTCATCCGTCTCTGTTCCATTTCTTTACTTGTTCAAAGTCTTTTGTTTTTGGTCTTTGAATTTAATCCATATATACAACACAATATATACTTGTTTAATTTGCTCCCAACTGATCGATTACTATTGCTCAAAACTCTTGAATTTTGGGCAATTCTTGTATCTTGGTTTCAAGTTTCTCATTATGGGAAACTACATCTCAAGCAAGCTAGCAAACCTAACTCACAAGAACTCAAGAAAGTCGACAAAAGTGATCCTTCCCGGCGGCGAAATCCGGCGAATCCATCAACCCACAACCATAAAGGCAGCGGAGTTGATGATGGACGTGCCGAACTTTTTCATTATCAACGCCAAGTCACTCAAAGTTGGCAAAAGGTTTTGTCCTCTAAACGCAGATGATGATCTTGAAAAGGGTAATGTGTATGTTATGTTTCCGATGCGTAGAAAGAACTCTGTTGTTACTGCCGCTGATATGGCTCTTCTTTTTGTCACCACCAACAAACTCTTGAAGCTTAATTCTAAAGGGAATAATAACAATAATATTAAAGTCTTGCCAGAGTCAGAATCGCTGTCTGCTGCAGCCGGAGAAGCTTCAGAGGACAATATTGCCTTTCCAAGACTAAGTTTAGAAGGTTTTGAAGATGTTGTTTCAACTCCTCAGTTTAGGCATAGGATGTCCATATCTAGGTCAAAGAAGCCAATGTTACATACTATAGAAGAAGAATCCATTTGTTCAAGATGATTTATGTATTAGGTTTTTTTTTCAGGTTTTCGAATTTTGTCCATTTAGTGTGTGTCTATATATATATATATAATGATGTGTGGACTCTTAAATTAGTAGGTATTTTCCCGTAAACACTTAGTTTAGAAGGCAGATGCTACAACTAGAAATCATTTTTTCATGTTTTCATGTTCGTGTTCATGCTATCTAGTGTGTATGTGTGTGCATACATGTATTACTAGTTTTAAGTTTGGTACTAGATTAGAAGAGGCAAATTGAGTGCATGTTTTCATTTTGTGCAAGGATCTGATTAATTTTGAATATGTAGAATTAAACAGAAAGGATAATAAAAGTGGCGAAAATTGTTACCATTTATGACCAAATCAAAATAGAAGATTGGATTGTAACTTTTTTTCTTCTTCTCCTTTGGTTTTGTTGAAGGAAGCTTCAAGTTGAATTTTTTTTCTTTTTTAATTTTTTTACTAGGCGTTTTCATGTTTAGGCACTATTGTTACCCTTTAACAGTAAAAGAAAACGTACTTCAAAAAAAAAAAACAGTAAAAGAAAACGTGTATATAGTTTTTATATTAGGTATTATTGTGAAATTTTTGTCTACCCTTAGTATATTTTACCAATTACTAGTAGAATTTGTAATATAAAAATAAGTATTTCATTTTTATTAGTGAAGTGTAAAATATTTGAATTAATGTGACACAAATGCTGCCATAAAATATATTAACACTTGAATAATGTGACATAAATTCATAAATTCATAAGGTATAATACCATTAGTATAGGTAAGAAAAAAAAACATTGTACATACCACGAAACAACCCTACTTAATTATTTCTACTGCCAAGGCTCAAATCATGCACCCAAAGAATAAATCTAATTGAAATCACTCAACACCTTTCCGTGTGGGAATAGGGGTTAGCATTCGGTCTTTTTGGTGAAAACTGAAAATTAAACTCATTGATCCAAAATCTAGTTAGTCGAATTCACATTTATGATAACTGAAAAAAAAAAAAACTCCAACTGAACAAACTAAAATTTTCAAAATTTAATTTTTAAAGAAATTTTTAATTAAATTATTTTTATTTATAATTATTTAAAATATTATTAGCTATACTTTAACTTTTGTAGCTAACTACTTGTGGCTAACCAACTTTTACCTTGTGCAATTAGTGTTGTAATTTTTGTAGCAGTAGATTATATTTAGCCATAATTTTCATACTCATGACAAAATTTTGTAGTTGTTCGTGTGAATTATAGTAGTGATATGTGTGTTATGTGTTTTAATTACACAATGAAAATGAGCAAAAAAAAAATGGAAATGGAAGATCTTTGCTTTGTTTGTGTACTGTGTTAGCTTTGAAATCAATTTTGAATATCGCATTTGTTTATGGTTAGTGAGGACTAGGCTCCATATTGTCAACTTGGAGAGGGATTAGCTAGCATTCGTCAAGCGAGGGGTTGGCTGGTGTTTGGGTGTCAACTGCTTTCTAGAGTGATCATTAGAACGGTCTTGATCGTTGGTTGCTTGATTTGGCTTTAGGTCTACTGTTAGTTGAGGATCGTATTGCTTGTGCTTGTGATTATGTGACGAGACAACTTTCAATACAACTGCATATTGCTTCAATCTTGCCTCCTTTGGAAGAGGTTCCTTATTGGCTACATTACTTTAGTGGGTTATTTACTGTGAAATCTGCAATTGTAGTAGTTGTGGGTGACCAATGGAATTGAACAAAATGGACAAGAAATGGAGAGTAGCTTGGTCTTGGAAGGGGAAGAATGCATCCGAATTTTTCTTTGGTTATGTTTGCACCAAAGAATCCTGACAAATAAAGAGCGGATCAGACATTATTTAGCCTGTAGAAATACCTGTGATGAATGTAATTCAAGTACAAAATCTATTTTGCATGCTTTATGGACTGTAAACAGTTGGATCTTGAAAGCGATAATAAAGCTCTTGTGGGATATGTTATATGGTACCACTCATAGCCCTCTTTGTCACTTGGCTATAATTCAGGAAAGTATTATAGCCCTCATAGGCACTTTGCTTTAATTCAAGAAATTTGTAGATTACTCTCCACGTAATGGTAATCTATATGTTTTCAAAAAAAAAAAAGGGATAAATGGGTATTCTATTGTGTTGATGCTATTGCAAATGTTGGTTTTTCACGTCATATTGCGAATCGCTTGCTAGACCATCCTACCGATCATGCTGCAGCTATCCTTATTAAGGATGCTGCAGGGTAGTTTTCCCTCAAACGTGCATTGTATAATGTTCTAGGCTTTGTACCTTTGAAATGAGGAAAATATTTATGTATATTTCCTAAATATCTATACTTGCCCCAGACTTTATGAATAGAATTTTGTTGTTACAACCACTTATCTTTTACTCACTGTTTTTTTTTTTTAATGAAATAACGTTATTCAAACATCAGCTAACAGAACATCCGGAAATTTTACAATGGTTTTTATTTTAATAAGTTTGAAGGTCAAACCAATAATATCAAGTCATCTACGGTTCACTCGTATACTATTAAGTTTTAGTTTTTATCACTTTAATTAAATACTTATTTTTTATTAGTTTAACTTTCTAACTTATCAAAAGTCAGGACTACTATATAATGTCTCCAGAACATCGATAAGAAAATGAGGGGATCTAGTTTCCACAGCTTAGGACCTGTCAAAGAACCAGCAGCCCTGGCAAGAGTGTGTACTGCTTGTTTCGCAGATCTCTTACAAAAAGAAAAGGCTTGCATCATGAACTTCAGTCATTAACCTCTTACAATTTTCTAAAACCAGTCCTAGACCTAAATGGATACACGAACTGATTTCCATGACTTGAATAATGGTCAACGCATCCATTTCAACAATTATAAGAGTTGACTGCAGAGTTTAAATCCAACTTAGAGCCTCCCTAAGGCTCAAAGCTTCAGCTTCCTAGGGCGAAAAATAACCAGGATCGGAGACAGACCTTGGAGCAATCATTCTACCTTCTGCATCTTGAAGAATACATCCGAACCCCACTCTACCAGCTTTTGCAAAAGTAGCAGCATCAACTTTGCTTTAATCCATCGTTCTTCAGGATTTTGCCACTTAACAACACTAACAAAAGGGTTACAGTTCGCTTGCTTTTTAACATCAACACCTGTTCGAGCATTCCTCCATCGACTTAGAACGCTTGAAGCCAAACTTAAAGCATGACCCACAGTAGGCACCTTGACATTCCACTCCAGATCATTCCTACAGCTCCAAAGACTTCAGCAAATCGTAGAGATAAAACAACAGCCATCCATCTTACACACAGTAAAAAACTTGATTCAACCACTAGACAAGCCCAGTTTGGAAGCAGCCCAACACCCTATAGCAAATTGGCAACCCACCAAAATTTGAAAAATGCTTTCATTCTCACCTTTACACACAGGACAAGTCGAGTCGAGAATACCTCCATTCTTTTGCTAAGGAGTAAATCCATGGTGCATGGACCATGGTGGGCAAAACATTCGAGCAAGCTCACATCTGATTAAAGTGCTGGTTCAATATCCTCTCTCGATCAACCTGTAACATTCCATTACAGCTTTTGACCGAAAACAGACCCTTCTACTTCTCATCACTGATCCAATACCAACTACCATGAACTCTTCACTTTTACTCACTGTTTTTTAAATCATATCATATTAAATCGATTGATGCTTAAATTAAAAATTAGGAAAAATTTTTATCTGAATTAAAATAAAAGTTAATATAATTAAAAATAATTTTTTAATTCAAATTAATTTAAAAATTTTGGTTCAAAAAGTAATTATAAGAGCACAAGTTAATAGAATTAAAAAGGATCAAATTCGTCCTTCTTCCATAGCCTAGTGGCTCAGGTACTAAGTATTGTGAAGTGAGGTAAATATGAGGTAAATAGTTTTACACTAATGGATTAGGATGGGACAGATAGGCAAGCCTTCAAATTTTCTCTTTGGATTTTCTTTCTAACCAAACAGACTTACAAATCAAAAACTGACTCTGCTTTTGGCGCCCAAATTATTCCTTCCATCCCGATATTATACAATCTCAATTTCTCCTCCAAACTCCAAACAATGCTCTGCTTCCTCTTCTACTTCTGCTTCTTCTATTGATGCAATCATAATATTATATCAGAACCCAATTTATTCACAATGGAACAATCACCACGCAAAACCCTTAATTCTCTGTCCCTTTACCGATCCTCACTCTCTTCCCTTTCCCTTTCCCTTCCCAATCAAAACCCTCAATTCTGTTTCCCGCCATCTCTCCCTCTCTCCAAACGCATCCCTAAAACCCACTTTTTAGTCGACGCATTTCGCTTCTCCACGGCTGCCGCCACCACCGCTGCCTACTTCCTTACACATTTCCACTCTGATCACTACTCCGGCCTCTCCTCTAATTGGTCTCAAGGTATAATCTTTTGTTCCCAAATAACAGCTGATCTTTTGATTAAAGTCCTTAACATTCCCTCTCAGTTTGTTTACCCATTAGCTTTGAATGATACTGTCATTATTGATGGCTCTGAAGTTACTTTGATCGATGCTAATCATTGCCCTGGCGCGGTTCAATTCTTGTTTAAAGTTAAGAGTTCTGATACTTTTGAAATGTATGTTCATACTGGTGATTTTAGGTTTTGTAGTGAAATGAGAGAAGATGCTTTGCTGAATGAGTTTGTTGGTTGTGATGCGGTTTTCTTAGATACTACGTATTGTAACCCTAAATTTGTTTTTCCTAAACAAGAGGAGTCTGTTGATTATATAGTTAGTGTGATTGAAAGGATTGGAGGAGGGGAGTTTCAAGAAAGGAGTAAGAGTGTGTTGTTTCTTGTTGCGACTTATGTGGTTGGGAAAGAGAGGATTTTGATTGAGATTGCTAAAAGGTGTAGACGGAAAATTGTTGTGGATGGGAGGAAAATGGAGATTTTGAGGGTTTTGGGATATGGGGAGAGTGGGGTGTTTACAGAGGATGAAAGTGAAAGTGATGTTCATGTTGTTGGATGGAATGTGCTGGGAGAGACCTGGCCTTACTTTCGGCCGAATTTTGTTAATATGAAAGAGATTATGGTGGAAAGAGGCTATTCCAGGGTTGTTGGGTTTGTGCCAACTGGGTGGACTTATGAAGTGAAGCGTAATAAGTTCTCGGTGAGGTCAAAAGACTCGTTTGAGATTCATCTTGTGCCGTATAGTGAGCATTCAAATTATGATGAACTTAGAGAGTATGTCAAGTTCTTGAGACCTAAGCGTGTTATTCCCACAGTTGGTGTAGATATTGAAAACCTCGACAGTAAGCATGCTATTAAAATGCAGAAGCATTTTGCTGGTTTGGTTGATGAAATGGCTAACAAGAAACAGTTTCTGATGGGTTTTCATCGTGGTTCATCTGTCAACAATGAAAAGGTTGAAATGGAAAACATCTCTGACTTGAATGAGGACATGGACCAAGAGAAAGATGTAAAACCGTCTGAAGCAAAGGCCTTTGAAAATAAGGAACCAGTTGTTGTTTTAAACTCCTCATCTACACTAAAAGATCCTAGTTCACAAAATTTGACCAAATTAAATGATGAAGAAACTGAGAAAATCATACAAGAGCTTAGTGACTTCTTGCCCTCATGGGTTACTCAAGACCAAATGTTAGATTTGATTGGCAGCTCAGGAGGAAATTTGGTCGATGCAGTTTCTGATTTCCATGAACGTGAAACGGAATTTTATCAACAGGTCTTTGCTTGCAGGATAGCTGTTCCTTCATCTCAGACAAGTTCGATCAATGAATCTGAATTACTTTCAAAAGAAGTTTCCAGGAAGAGTAGTCAAGAGAGTTTAAGTACTCCCACAAGTCAAAACTATAAGTTACTAAAATCAAATGTGAGACCTTCAATCAAGAGTGGCATGTCTCCCGGAAAAAAAAAGAGGGTTGTCAAAAATAAGCCCAGCAAGAAAGTAAAAACAAAGTCGAAACTTGAAAATGGTGGGCAGAAGCAGCCCACCATTACAAGTTTTTTTAGTAAAATTGTGTCTGATGTTTCTCAATGTAGTTCGGTCAAGTTGATTCCTGAGCAATATCCTGTACATGAAAATTCATTGCTAAATGATGATACACATAAATACAAAAAGGAGATAGATCAGTTTATTCATATAATTGATGGCACTGAAGCATCAAGAGGCTATGCTGCCACTATCATGGAGAGGACCAAAGGAGATATAAATAAGGCGCTAGATATGCATTATGGTAAGTCAGGGGGTAATTTTGGTGAGAGCATAGAGAGATCGGTAGCATCAGGTGATTTGGCCGAGCTTCATTGTCATTCTACTGGGTGCTCTTCTGCCCAGAATAAAACTGTGTTAGAGGAGGAAGAACATATGGTTGATCTCACTCTGCAGAAATCACTGACAGAAAATTTGGCCCCAGCTCATGTTGCCCTACCAGCAGAAAAGTACAATCCTATACAGCATGGTCCGTCCCTACGGTTGGGAACTCAATT
Organism: Mallotus japonicus; assembly: GCA_949634005.1. Taxonomy (NCBI): domain Eukaryota; kingdom Viridiplantae; phylum Streptophyta; class Magnoliopsida; order Malpighiales; family Euphorbiaceae; genus Mallotus; species Mallotus japonicus. Next base: position 8,377 of record CATIWK010106175.1, read on the forward strand.
AACTACTTATATTCTTAATTTCTCAGTATGTAGTGTTAAGCTCTAAAGTTAAAGGGTGAGATACATATGCAGCTTGCTGGAGGGTTGGAGAGCCTGCACCATATATCCATCTTGCACGAACATTTGACCTGGTTGAGGCTGAAAAGGGAAAGCTTAAAGCTATTTCTATGATGTGCAATTTGTTTAGAAGGTTTTCTGCTGAGTGTGCCCTCTTATTTCATCTCTTCCAAGTCGCTTTTCTTCTCACGCAATAAGGAATTCACATTTTGTACTAATTTACTGACAGTGATATGTTGCATGCCATGTATTGAATCCTGCAGTTTGCTAGCGTTGTCTCCTAAGGATGTGCTACCTGCTGTGTATCTGTGCACAAACAAAATTGCTGCTGACCATGAGAATATAGTAAATGCACTTTTCGTACATTTATGTTTGCTTTATTTGTTTTGCGGCCGTGCAGACAATATTTAACAATCTTATAGTCCTCAAAATTGCATCTGCCCAAGTTGCAACGATTCCCAATGAAATTTTGAGGCATTAGTTTTGGCATTGGATGCTGGCTATATATCACTGGGTTTAATATTTCGGAGAATAAACATCTGTTACATCATGATTTGTGATGAAGTTTAGCTGGTTGGGACTGGCACAAGTCTGTTTAGTATTTTCATGCTTTCAAATCTTCATGGTTGAGGATTTGCTTATATTCTCTTGAATACTAGAAAATATTGTGTACTAAAGTGGCCCTAATTATGCAGGAGCTAAACATTGGTGGAAGCTTGGTCACATCAGCACTAGAAGAGGCATGTGGGACACACCGATCTAAAATAAGGGATATGTACAATAGTTTGGGGGATCTTGGTAGGAATCATATATATATTACATTTAGTTGTTTGTTCACAATGGTTGTTGTTTTTTTGCCTGACAATGTCTGGGGAATCTGCTAAAATAGTGTATTTGTTATGGTTAAAGGTGATGTTGCTCAAGTACTCAGACAAACACAAACATTACTTGCCCCTCCTTCTCACCTTCTTATTAGAGATGTATTCTCTGTGCTCCAAAAGATAAGGTATAAATTGTCCAATTTGATTTTTATTGATGGATTATAGAATTGATGAATTATATTGTTATGACAATATAATAAATGTTCTAAAATGTCATAAAGAACCTTTGACATAATGACATTCATACAAGAGGACTGTAATACCTGTGTTGACCCTGAGAATTCAATCTGGACTCCCAGCAATTTATTAACATTGTGAAGAAAGGTTTTCTTTTATGTTTGATGTAGAGGTTCTTTATTGTCCCTATTGTTCTGCCATTTTGCAGCCATTCTAATGTTGTAGGGACAATAAAACTGTGATTTAGTTGTAAAATCAAATTTATTAGAATTTGGTGCCAACTGCCAAGGCCAGCTTAACAATTCAAATGCGATACTTGACTGCACATTTGTGTGGACTAGTAAAAGATTGGCCCTAATTGATGTCTTATTATGAACCATGATGGGAAGGATTCAATTAATTTTATTGGCTTGAAACCTAAAACTAAATAGTGGCTGGAGCAGTTGCTTCTAGAAAATTATGCTAGGATTCTTTCTTTGACCTTATATTTTCTGATTTTCAGCTTAGGGGTCATATTTCTGTTTATCTTTAACCCAGGCATTTCATTAGCAAACTCCTCCTTTTGCATTCATTGACTGCATTCTTATTTTGTTATATAATTTTCATCAGTCTGCAGACAGGTGCTGGAAGCACTGCTCGAAAGAAGAGCCTCATTGTAAATCTTATGCGTTCGTGTAGGGAAAAGGAGATGAAATTTATTGTTAGAACTTTGGTAAGATTTTCTGCAAAATTTTTAGTTGTCTTACTATATGAACTATTTGCATAAGCATTGTGCATTTTTGGAACTAGGGTCCAGGGTCTTTGCTCCAAAACCTAAGGAGAAAAAGGTTCCAGGGAAATTGCTAACTGTTTAATTTAACTATTTAAAAATCAATCAGTTATATGCTTTTCAAAAATGTGGCCAATATAAATAAATTGGTATATATATTTCCCCTTAAATCTTCTGATGGCAAAAAGGAAAAAAAATGAAATAGAAAAAGTTTAAAGATATTCTTTGAGGTAATTGTGAGATTATACCCGGTGATTTCTAGTAAATGTTGAGTTATAGTTCATATTTATGTACTTCACTCTTTTCCTATTTATGAATTTAACTTCAGTTGAAATAATGAGCAGTGAAAGTGTATGGAGAAAGACAAGCAAAGTTTAGTAAAAGGAGAATGACGATAGCAATAGCTCAAAGGGAGCTCCTTAGGCCCAACTCCCATTGGCATAAGGTTACTGGGAGTAAGCATGCCTATTACAAAATATAGCAATAACTTATGTTAGTCTTGATCTCATAGGTGCCATTGACCGCATTTTTTTTTTTCATTTCCATTATATTCTTTATTTATTTTTTGTCCATTTATGACTGGAAATTCTCCATCAAACTCATCAATTTCCAGCTAATTGAATTCAGAAAATCATATTTCAGCGTAATATATTACCATAAACCTCAAACTTTGTTTAAAATAAAGATCTGAAAACAGAATTTATAATTAAGTCTCACCACTCTTGACCTATATAACCTTGTTTAGATGGCATGGAAACTACATCTTGGTATGATCATGAAAGCTATTATCAGTCAAGTGTATTCATATATTATCTGTTTAAACTAATTTTAAATAGGTGAGGAATCTAAGAATTGGAGCAATGATGAAAACTGTTCTACCTGCATTAGCCCAAGCTGTAGCTATGAATTCCTTGGCCAAATCTTCTAATGGACAGAAGGTTGAAAATTTGAAGGAGAAACTTCAGGTTTTGTTTCTGTTCTTGGTACACAGTGATGTTTCTATAATTGTATCTTTTTTGTGCCAGTTGATGTAGGGCCTTTAATGTGAAAGCAAGTGGTACGCTGGTATGTATGTGTTGCAAAAGAAGCAAGTTGGAACAATTTTTAGTAGTGATGGAAGATAGCTATTTTATGTGCATGTGAAGATTGGAACTTGAGTGTATTACTGTTAGTTACTTCTTCATCAGAGTTTTCTCATCTATAGATTATGCTAATCAAGTCTTCCTGTTCCTTTTTAGTACCTTTCTGCAGCTGTTATTGAAGCTTATAACATACTGCCAAGTTTGGTAAGTTGCATCCAGTTGACTCTTTGAGTTGTTTTTTTTTTTTTTTTTGGTAGTGTGGATTTTTTCAGAGTTTTATCTTTTCAATGCTATGTACTAACAGGATTTGATCATTCCTTCACTCCTAAGTAAAGGCATTGACTTTTCAGCATCAACCTTGTCAATGGTGCCAGGAGTACCTATTAAACCTATGCTTGCAAAGTATAGACTTCGTGATCACCTGTTACTTTTTATTATGCACAGTACCAATTGGACCCTTTGAAGTCTTGGCTAAAATTTGTGCTTTCTTTTGGTAGAATTACAAATGGAGTTTCTGAAGTTCTGAAACTATTTCAGGATAAAGCTTTTACTTGTGAATGCAAGTATGCTTCTCTTTCATCAAGTTGATTCCATCTTTAGGATGCTATTTAGCTTTCATGTCTTGTTTTCTAAGTCTTGGTGGGTTTTCAAATATGATTTTCTGATACCATGTGATTATGTAAATGCATTCCCAATAGACTCCGAATGTTATTTGATATAGTGTGAAGACAGCTGATTCATTGTCGAAGATAAATACAAATTCTGAAATTTAAATTGACTAGAAACATTTGTAACTGTAAGTGAGAGATTACTTGTTTAGTCTATTAGAAACCACCTTAATTTATCTTTGGTTGGACATAATCAGAGCACATCTTGTTACTTTGTTTGGATGGATAAAGGAAACCTAAATATAATGTCCATTAAATCATGTAATCGTTAAAACTCTAACTCATGTAATGTCCATTATGTGAAAACATCTGATTGTGTTTTCTTTAATGAATTTCATCATTGTTATCCTTACCATCAGCTCCACCCAATTGCCGTCACTCACCAATGGTAGCTGCTGCTGCTGCTGCTGCCACCACCATCTTCCCACCACTACCACAACCACCCCAACCACTTGCAGCCACATCACCAAAATCACTGAATAAGCCAGATATAGGAATAAAAATTTTATATGTTTAATTAATTTTCACTTTTGCAACTAAAGGAATGGATTAATAATTTCATCAACTTACATACTTAATTCCATTGAATTCTGTTATATCTTTCCAAACATAACTTTGGATTCTTGCTTTTGAAGTCTCTTGATTGCTATCAATCATCAATATCAGCACTTTGCTATCTGTTTTTATTCACTGAATGAGGTTAAGATTCTATATGAGAGGTATTAGGTTGGTAGTAGTTGTTCTTATCATCAATTGAATTGAAAAAAAATTTCATATGCATTATCTAACAATTTTTCTTTTCTTTGAAATTTATTCCTATTTGATTCCTCATTTGAGATAAATTCTGTGTATAATCAGATATGATGGTCAGAGGGCGCAAATTCACAAATTACCAGATGGCAGTGTACATGTATTTTCAAGAAATGGGGATGAAACAACATCAAGATTTCCAGATTTGATTAATATAATTGAGGAATCTTGTAAACCTACTGCAGTGACTTTCATAGTGGATGCAGAGGTTAGATTCCCTTGTGACAGAAGTTCTACCTTCTCTGAAAGATTGAATTTGTTGGTATCAGGCTGCATTAGTTTGCTAAGTTATTATTTATTAGTGAGACCAGTTTCTGTTATTTATTTTGTGGTACTTGTGGTTTTAGGTAGTTGCAGTTGATAGAAAAAATGGCCACAAGCTCATGTCCTTTCAAGAGCTATCTTCAAGGGAGAGAGGGAGCAAAGATTCATCGATCACTTTGAATAAAATAAAGGTGCGTGCCAACTATAACATGCTTCAGTGAATATATATGCATGACGGTGTAATCCTTGGTATTTGATGTAAGTTGAATATATAATTCAAGTGCATGTGTGTGGGAGCAAGTTTGATATTCTCTTTATGCAGTAGTTCTAATGGAAGTCTAATTGCAAGTTACATGACGCTGTACATGCATATTGCTCCTGTACAAATGCAGAAATGGGTAGTGAAAGCATTCTGGAACTATAATTTTTCAATGCTTATGCAGCATGATACTACAAGCAATTGTTGATATGAATTCATATTTATATTTAGAAAGGCTTGCATTTATATCTGAGTTTGAGAAGATTTTGCTTTCAGCAAGCTTACCCTGATTGTTTTGAGTGTTCTATGGTGTTTCCGTTGTGTGCAGGTTCAGATATGCGTCTTTGTCTTTGATATCGTGTTTGCTAATGGAGAACAGTAATTACCTTGAACCCCTTTTTGGAATTATTTCAGGTCTTTAATGTCACGGATATATGGGACAAATGGTATAAGCTTAGGTGTCATTTGAGATTATATGATGGCCATTTACATTCTCACAAGGTGGCTTTGAGTTAACTTATTTCCCCTGCGTTGAATTGTCTAATGGTTGCATTATATGTGTGTGTGTGTATGTACATGTATAGGTTAGATTGTACAAAAATAGCAAGTGGGAGTAACGAAAATTTCAGAACACCCCAGTTCTGTTTAATTCCCTTTGTTACTTTCACTTAAGATTGGAACTCATCCTGCACGGATGGCCAGCATAGGGCAAAGATTTGGTTCAACCTGAGATCAGGCCAAAGAAAAAATGGTTTTGACTGAATATGAGCTGAGTTTACCACCCACCTACTATTTGAAAACCTGAGCAGGGCCAAGGCTAGTTTTCCATTGTTGATTGCTGATGTCTGGAAGTTGACACTTACAATAGTTATGCATTAGCAATATGATTGTTTAAGAACATTCAAGCAATTGAGTTTACAGTGTTTGGGACATGAATGTTATTGAATTGCTTTCTGAAGTTTGCAGCACCTAATCTTGCATACTAGTTAGGCTGTATTGGTTGTGGGGCTGAATCCTCTCCTCCTTTCCCCCCCTCTTCCCCACTAACACCCCCACCCCCTCACACATCCCGCATCCCACAGCTGGCCATTTTCTTCTTCTTTTTTTTTTTCATCTGAAACTTGTTGCTTATTATGTTGGTTTCTTTCATTTTCCAGGCTGTTGGAGCTTCCTCTCCGCCAAAGAAGGAAATGTAATTGTCTTCTACACTGTGATGACGAATTCATCTTAGTTTTTACTGGATATAATATAACTTCTTTTGCTGTGACTTTAGTGGGTCTAAATTTTTATTGTTGTGCTTCTGCAATACTACAGACCTTATGGATTTGTTTTGCAATGAGAGGAAGGGTTATTTTGAATATGCAAAGGAAATGACGGTAATTGCTCAAGCCTCAAGATTTGTCAGTTCACATATTGTCATCTTCTTTTTATCTGTTAATAACTTTTTCTTCTTCTTTTTATCTGTTAATTACTTTTTCTTTTATAGGTTGAAGCTCATGATGCTTCTTTGACCAATGTAGTAACTGAGACCAAGATGAACTCTTTCCTTGAAGATGCGTTGCACTCCTCGTGTGAAGGAATTATGGTGAAAACTTTAGACATTCATGCTGAATATTCTCCATCAAAACGTACTGACACATGGCTAAAGGTTTTCAAGATGCACAGAATTATTCTGTTATTTTACAGCTTATGAAAATAAAGATGCGTAGTCATGTATGGATTAAAATTTAGTCTTCTTTACAGGTCAAGCGGGATTATGTGGAAGAGTTGAATGATTCTCTTGATTTAGTTCCTATTGGTGCTTGGCATGGAAATGGTAGAAAAGCAGGATGGTAATAACATTGAATTTCCTCCCTCTTGTTTTCTGTGGTATAGTGCTTATGATTAACAATTATCATATGTTAGCATTTGAAAATCCAAAATCATAATAATTCTAGTTGCCAAAGGAATTATCATTTTATGTACTTGGTTATTGCCTTTTATATGAAGCGATGATATGTGAAACCAGTGTTGCTATCCATGTTAAGGTTTGACTTTTACTGCATTGCAGGTATAGTCCATTCCTGATGGCTTGTTACAACCCTGAGACTGAGGAATTCCAAAGTGTGTGCCGTGTTATGTCTGGATTTTCAGATGCATTTTACACTGAGGTAAGTGGATTTAATAGTTGTTGTGACACTTGGAAAGTTCATTCTGGACTTTCATTTTAGGGATATTTTGACATATCAAAACCAAATATTTTACTGTTATTTTCTGACTAGAAGAAGATAACCTATTTTATATGTACTATCTTAGCAAATTGAGCTTAATTCTCTTTTTCCTAGGATGACAGTAATGTGGGATTAAGGAGGCATCCCTCCTTTCTTAGAGGCAACTTTATGAATTACAATAGTCACATGATAAATGTTGACAGTCTTGCACCCTGTTGCAAGTTTATGACCACATAGAATAGTAGTTTGGCTTTGGTGCTTTTTGAGTCGATCATGCTGATTCCATATCTTGCTTGTGGAATTATTCATCATGCTAATCATAGGGGTTTCATATTTGGTTGTAGATGAAAGAATTCTTTTCTGGAGACCGGATCTTGTTAAAAAAGCCACCCTACTACCGAACTGCTGAGGTTCCAGATATATGGTTTTCTCCAGAGGTCATTTGGGAAATACGAGGTGCAGAATTTACGGTTTCACCAGTTCACCAGGCTGCTGTAGGTTTAGTTCACCCAACCCGTGGCATCTCAATGAGGTTTCCGAGATTTATTCGGTTCGTGTCAGATAGAAATGCAGAAGAATGTAGCACAGCTGAAGACATTGCAGAAATGTTCAATTGTCAAACACGGAAGATGAACGTTACAGC
>CATIWK010106178.1:0-13639 GCA_949634005.1 Mallotus japonicus
ACATTGAAGCCAAAGTTGACTACTCGAAGCTTGTTACCAAAATCTTGAAAACAAAGTTCAATATGTTAAGATTTGGTTATTGTGAATGGAGGGAGTTGGATGGTTAAATTTTAAGGTTTTGATTTGGGAATTTTTCTGAAAGGAGGGAGAGAGAAGAGCCCTGTTGGGTTTTAGTGTTTTAATATTTTTTTAATTTTAAATCATTATTTTTCTGTTGAATTGGAGATTGAAAGGGACGCACGAGGTTAGAGGCCAATTTGGGGTCATATGGCCATTTTTGCCAAGTTCGTGTGTAAATAGGTCAGAAAGTTAAAATATGGGTTTTTTGGCCACTGTGTCCAAGTTGAGGGGGCAAATTGACCCTTAACTCGTGGTTAGAACTTATAATAGACGTGGAGAAATCCGAACATTCCCAATAAACAAAAACAGCACCCTTCAAAAAAATAAACAAAAACAGCAATTGCAACTTTGTCAGAGCATATCAGTTACGAACAAATTGTTCTGTTTGATTGAGTCCTCTTTGGCAAATATTCTGTGCCAGTGACGATGCTGAAGAAGATACTGCTGCTGCTGTTGCTGATGATTATGATCCATCTAAACCTATGAAACATAATAAATGATTATGCTTTTGAACAGAAGACGCAGACACAGGAACATGCCATCATTCTCCAAAACTCTGACACCTTCTCGTCTGAAAGATCTTCTCTTAGCACTCTCTTTTCTCTTAATCCTCCATCTCCTTTACCACTCCTCGCCCCCTCCGTCGCTTTTACGCTCCACCACCTCCGCAACCACCCGCCACCATCTCCTCTTCTCCATCGCGTCATCTTCCTCCTCTTTCGCTCGCCGCCAACCTTACCTCCGTCTCTGGTACAATCCTAACTCCACTCGCGCTCTTGCTTTCCTAGATGTTAAGGATTCATCTCTCTCTGTAGACTCCTCACTTCCTCCGGTGATCATCTCCAAGGATACCTCTCGCTTTCCTTACACCTTCAAAGGCGGCCTGAGGTCGGCGGTTAGGGTGGCCCGTGTCGTTAAAGAAGCGGTGGATTTAAATCTACCGGATATTCGGTGGTTTGTATTCGGCGATGATGATACGGTGTTTTTCGTGGATAATTTGGTAAAAACGTTGTCGTTTTATGATCATAATCAGTGGTATTATATAGGGAGTAATTCGGAGAGTTATGACCAGAATTTGAAGTATTCATTTGATATGGCTTTTGGAGGTGGTGGTTTCGCGATTAGTTATTCATTAGCTAAGGTTTTGGCTAGGGTTTTGGATTTGTGTTTGGTGCGTTATGCTCATTTATACGGGAGTGATGCTAGAATTTTTTCTTGTTTGGCTGAATTGGGGGTGGGGTTAACTCATGAACCTGGTTTTCATCAGGTACGCATGTATCTATTGATTTATTTATTTTTTATTTTTTTTATTGTTTTGGCATCACGGTGTTACAAGTTATGTTCTTAACAGGAGAAATGGTTTGGTATTGAGAATTTAAGCAATATTTTTTGGTTAGTGAAAAAATAATGTGGTATGCGACTTCAAAGTTTGGGAGTGTATCCTGCGTTTCAGGTTTTATTAGTTATTTTTCGATTCTGATTCATTGAAAAATTTTATTTGTGCATGTTTTTTGCCTAGCATGTTTAGAGTTTCTACTTATCAGAGCTTTTAACAGGGAAGTCCAAAAAAACAGGGTAGCCTTGAGCCAATGCGCAATGGCGTTTGGACATTTTTTTTTTATTTAGATGTGACAATTCACTTCTTTGGTGCTGATTTACTGGTTGCTTCATGTTTTACTAACTTGATTATTTGGTTGATGTTGCTAGCTTAAGTAGCTAATTTTTTTTTTCCTTTGTAGATTTGAGTGTAGCCAAATGACATGATGGATTGTCATAATAGTGGGATAGATTCTGTTTGGTCTTTGTTTAAGTCAAGGGTTACAAGTCGAATATGTTTTGGTCTCTGAACAAGTTTCTTTTTATTTGGGAGATGGAATGGTGACTAGTGAGGTTTTTTTTTTTTCATCATTTATTTTGATTTCTTTCAGGTTGATATGCGGGGGAATTTGTTTGGCATGCTGTCTGCACATCCATTGCCACCTTTGTTGTCCCTTCATCATTTAGATGCTGCAGACCCGGTCTTTCCTAATATGAGCAAGACTCAAGCTATGAAGCACCTTTTCAAAGCTGTTAATGCTGATCCAGCCAGGATTTTGCAGCAAACTGTGTGCTATCACCGTACAAATTTATTAACGGTTTCAGTTGCATGGGGCTATTCTATTCAGGTGTTTGAAGGCAATGAATTTCTTCCTGATCTCCTTTCTATACAGAGGACCTTTAGGCCTTGGAGGAGAGGGAAAAATATTGATTTCAGCCGTTATATGTTTAATTTGAGAGAATATCCTAGTTCTCCATGTAAAAGACCACTTGTTTTCTATATGGAAAGTGTTAAATCAGATGGTAGTGGTGTTTGGAGCAATTACATTAGGCACAATATTAGAGATTGCGCTAGATCTAAAGCCATCAAGAATCTGGAGCATATTGAAGTATTTTCTTATAAACTAGAGCAATATAATGAAAAGGTATTAACTTCATTGGTTTGGATGATCCTGAGTTCAGATGAGTTGACTATTCCTTATGTTTTGTTTGATATCCTAGTTGTTTGTGCATAAGTAGTCTTTTGACAGTCGTTTCATTGTTATTTTAGATGAAGGTTCCACGTCGACAGTGTTGTGACATTTCTCCCTCATTTGATGAATCCATGGTCGTTAACATCAGGCACTGTGCCAATGATGAACTGATTTCTATGAATTTCTAGTCTCTCCTGACTGCTCTGTAGAGAAGCAATTGCACATGATTGGAATTGGCATCAGTTTTAGTCCGTTTTCTGGGTAAGTTTCTTATTCAAAGATTCTCTCTTGGTTTATGTAGTTGTTTAGGAAGATTTAGTTGTTTAGGAGGAATGACTTTTGATTATGGACTAAAATAGCCACTGGTACTTTTTTCATTTTTCAAATTAATGAACTACACTAGATATTATGTATGTTGACTAATATATTTATCTCAATTACTTCTATAAAAGAACTGGTCCTCTTATGCTATCATTTTGAGACATTATTTTATTTGAATAGAAATAAACTTAATAGGAGGTATATGTTAGACGAATTGCACTTGATCGTCCAACAGTGAGTTACCTTAGGGCCTGTTCAGCATGACTGTATTTGTTTTTTGATTTCTGTAAAATAGTAAAGTACTTCAGATTTTATAGTTGTGGTTTTAAATTTTTTCTTATTGTTCTTTTTTTTTTTTTCGATCTTTTATATGTTTCTTTCCACTGAAACACTTATGCAAAGTCTAGGATATTTTTGTTGACATCTCCAGCTGCATTGACAAGTGACAACCTTCTGTCAAAAAAAAAAAAAAAAAATCATTTGTAACCATCAAAATGCTTACCTTTGTTCCTTGACTTCTCTGTCATTTCAAATTATCAAGTACGCATACAGACAAAAAAATGAACAAGACTCTTCAGTAGCTCCCGAGAAATAAAAACCCGCTCTAGAAAATAATAAACAGTATTCAATGCTTCTTGATTGTTGCGCAGAATGAAGATTTGTTGAAATAATTCTTGAGAAATTTTTATTGCTTGGTCATAATGAAAATGATAAAGGGAAGTACAATTTATAGCAATGAACAAAGAAGATGGAAGTATGAAGTGGTGGAGCGAGTGACTATTTTGTTAAAGATGGAGAGAGTTTAGAGAGAAATGTCAGATGAATATTTGTGCAAACAAGAAATGCTCAAGAAATTTAGATTTTGAGTTTCATATTTTTATTTCATGTTATTAAAACATTTATAGGTAAAGTGGGAAAAAGAAAAGATTAATGCAACAGATCAAATGAACAGGCTCGTTGTATTATTTTTTTTCCTGGTTTTATTTTCTTTTATTTTGAGACTATTGAGTGTTGAAGTCAGTCATACTCTTACTGATGCATTATTGCAGCATTTATAGAGTATATTTTCTAATTTAACAACAGTTGGAAGTACCCTAACAAAATTAATTTATTTATGTTCTTTTTATTGACATGCTTGCTTACAAAGTAAATTTTCTTGTTACTTAAATTCCTTCCCCAGAAAACAAGATACTTGCAATTTTTTCCCAATAAAAAAAAAAGATTTTAACTGTTTCCAATTTTATGTCAACTGTGGATATTTAGTTTTATATTTGTATAAGTTTTTTTTTCCCCTAATTCAGTAAGATCTGGAATTGTTTTGAAATGAACATTCTCTTTGCCACTGCATATAGTTTTGCTTTCTTATCAAGTTTGGAGTAGTTTTCCAAATTCCATAATCTAGATTAAGAGAACAAATTGCCATACTTGGGTTTTGGAGCTCTAGAAGAGTAATCCTAAATTTGTGTAATAAACATGTTCTGTGTAAGTAATTAAGAAATAAGCAATGAAAGTGAACAATGATTCCCTTAATGTAAATGTCACAATAAGTCTTATTAAAAAAGTTTGTTTACTGATTTTTAATCATTCAACTTCAATTTTGTTTTAAATTGACACAAGAATTGGAATCTGGTTGAAGGTTTGAGTTGCCCTACCAGAATTTCCTATGCATCACATAAGAATATGTCGTGTAAATTGGCTTATCTTTTAAGCTTTTGCTTGCAATGGGTTTTGATCAATGTGGTTCCTGACCTCTTTCAGATTTGGTCCAGCTTTTTTGTTCCTTTTGCTGACTGGGATTTTAGCGACTGAGCCCCTTATTTTTGTTACTAGGACAAAACCTAACAGGATAAAGATATAGTACTTCTTATTTTGGATGTTGCATAAGCATTCTGGTGAAACTTGGCCTGATTTTGGTCTGTGAACTTCATTTTAGATGGAGTTGAAGTTAGAGGACTGCATTTTAACAAATTAAAGTTTTTTTGTACTAAAGTAGAACTTAACAATAAGTTAAGTAACCAATTAAACCATTAGTTCGCTAGGTGTGATTTACCCTATTTTGAAATTTCCTTGTAACTTTTATATCTGTCTCATATTTGCTTTATTCTTTAAGTGACAAGTAAATTTCAGATCAAAATTATTATTTCCAAGTGAGGATGATGAGAGATGACAAAAAATTAATGCTGAGTGTTTGATAACATTTTTGTTGGCACACATTTAAAATTAAAAAAAAAAAAAATTATTCTTCGCATAATTTTTAAAAATGCTAATCTGACTGGTTCTTGGTTTGGTGATGAAATTGGTACAAATGTAAGAGGTCTTATGCTGAGTTGATAAGTTTTTAAGTTCCAGGTGGAACAAAAAATGCTGTAGTTAATGATATTTTTTATTTTTTTTTAATTTATTTGTCATTGGTCCTCTAAATGTGTTGGAGAATGAGAAACATTTTTCTCTTTGTGAGTTGTGATATATATATATAACTTGGATTGTATGTAGGGATGGTTGTGCATGACTGTTCTTTTTCAGAATGGACATACCTGACTGAAAGATCGAGATCATCCTTATCCTCATGCCGATTAATCTCAGTTTCAGTGAACTGAGTGCTTGATTCAAGATGAAAAACTTTTAGTGTGTTTTGCTGCCATCTAAAGTTTCCAACGAGTGGCCATAAAATCTTTTGACACAAGGGGAGAGGTAAGGTATGTCATTACAGGGACAAGAATCTACATGGCGATTCGCATGTTGTGCATATAACTTATAGAAGTGATAGGTGAGTTTTAGGAGCTTGTGAAATTTTGATTTTTGGTGGTTAATAATTTCAGATGCATCCACATCTCTTTTTTCTTTTTAATTTTTGTTAGAGTTACATAAATATTGTTTGAATTTTTTTGATTTTTCTATTTTGGTGTTTGAATTTTTATTTGTTTAATTAAGTGTTTAAACTGGCAAAAAAAAAAAAAAAAAAAAATCTATAATGGTGTTTTCCTATAGGTTTTGCAAATTAAAGACAGTTTATTGACTTAAACATCCTTCTTTTACATTATATTTTATTTTTTAAAAATTAATTTTTCTTTCACTCTTTATCTTATTATTTTTAAGGGTGTAGTTTATGATTACTTTGTTTTTAACAAAGTAAATCTTACTTTATTAATAACCATTGGATGATTCCATACACCCTCATCCAATGGTGATAAGCACAAAGTGAAAAGAAAGTAAATTAAAATCAAAGTAACCCTAAAATTTTCTATTTTTTTAAAATATAATAAATATTATCAAAATAAAATAAATTCATTCATTATAATTAAAAATGTAAATAATTTTTAATTTTTAATTTTTTAAAACTTAATTAAATAAGTAAAAATTAAAATTTAACTAAAATAATATAAAAATAAAAATTCAGCCATTATAATTTAACAAGATACTAAATAAAATAAAATTTTCAAATATTGTATAATTAGTGGGAGAAAAACTTGACTGGAACAAGTTGAAATAATAAAAATTCGATTATTGTAACTATTAAAATAAAAATAATGTTTGATTTTTTAAAAAAGCTTAGTTCAATGGGTAAAAAGAAAATTTTACTTTTTTAATAAGATCTAAAAGAATATAGTTAATAGAAAAATATAAATAAAGTAGAATGTAGAAGGATGGTATTTAAGTTAATTTATTATTTAAATTTTGTAACATAAACATTCTAACTGTAAACCTACTAATTTAGAAATTTTTATGGGTTTAGACCCTTAATTGAATAAAAAAGATTCGAACAACAAAATAATATATAATTTTCCATATATATATTTTTTAGACCATTCGTTTGCAGTTACTGTCTCTATAGAGCAGTATTACTTCATATATTTCTTTCACAGTGGATTTCATTCATATCTTAGCAAATGCCCCACTAGTTGTATGGTTTTTTCCAAGTTATCTTGGGCTGGTTCAGAATGGGACAATAATTAATTAATTGTTTTTAAAGTGTAGATGCAACTTATTAATTAATTAGGAAATATCATGCGGAGGAATTTGTCTCTGGGATTGCAGCACGAAGGTTCTCTTCTCTATTAGTGTATATTACAAAATAAGCAAACATGTGGATTGAAAGTTAAAACTGCAGAAACCATGACCAGAAGCAATGATTCATTTGTTTCGGCTGCATTAGTTTCATAGTTAAGCAAATGAGCATGTGGGTTTGCTGAATTAGAAATCGTCAAATCCAGGTTTTTAGGCTTTAACATGTAACCTCATCACATGGATAGAGCCATAAGCCATAACCTTCGCCATGCAGTCAACTTTTCAAAACGGTCTGGAGCAGAGGCAAAAATGAATGGTTTGTTTTTGCAATTTTTTAATCAAATTTTATTTTTCTTCATTCTATCTCAAAGTTTCAGTTCACAAACTAATAAGCTTTTATTTTCAATTTTCATAAGCAGCCTCGGGCTTTTTCCAGCTGCTCAATGGCCCCCTAATTGTGCTTCTTCTGAATTTCAAAGTTAAAATTATAGATTGTGTATTTATGTATAAAAAAAAAAAGATTGTGTAAATGTATATATATTATTATTATTTAATTATTAAATGTAATGCGACTCTTGCCGAGGATTTACCTTGCAGTTCTTCGGAGATAATTGATCACAAGTTTATACATAAACACAATGTCAAACCGCTACGCAATACGCACCATGGAGTCAAATTGTTTGACTTGAATCCAATGGAACTCGCCAACTGCATAGCTTTGGTTGGAGACACATTGTTTTCTTTTCTGAACAAAGACCAATTTCTGTATCATTTTCACATATATGTGGACTAGTAACTAACGTGAAAAAAATGTGTCAAAGTTGGTGACCTGCTTTCGCCTTTGATTGTGCCAGTAAATGGCCGGCTTATTTATGCCTCCGTACACCTTGACTCTGCCGTTTCCTGATAAACAGACCGAATTTAATCAAGAAAACCCAGTTTCTCTTTGGAAATGCAGTCTCTTGCAAAGGTATTTGCCAAATCCCATCATCATCCATCTCGTGCTATTAGCATCATTTTAGTGTCTTCTTCTGTTTGTATAATCTACCTTCTCGTATCAATCTTCCTCCTAGGCGTTTCAAAGGTTACACATGTAACTTCTTCTTTAGAAAATGTTACTGCCCCAACAAATCTTGAACACATTGTCTTTGGAATTGCTTCGAGTGACAAGTCGTGGCCTAAGCGACAAGTGTTTGTCAAGCGTTGGTGGCAACCACAACAAATGCGAGGTTGTGTTTATTTGGATAGCATGCCGCCTCCTGATGCCAATTCTTACAATCATACTGCTCTTCCTCCTGTTTGCATATCTGAAAACACCTCCAGATTTCGTTACACTTTTCGGAATGGACTCCGATCAGCAATCCGTGTAGCGCGTATAGTTTCTGAAACAGTGAAGCTCAATCATTCTGATGTTCGGTGGTATGTTTTTGGGGATGATGATACAATTTTCTTTCCCGAGAATCTGGTGAAAACTCTTTCCAAGTATGACCATGGATTGTGGTATTATATAGGGTCTAATTCGGAGATTTATGAGCAGAACAGAATTTTCAGCTTCGAAATGGCCTTTGGTGGGGCAGGATTTGCCATCAGTTGTCCACTTGCAAAAGTTTTGGCCAAGGTTTTTGATTCTTGTATTGAACGATATCCACATCTCTATGGAAGTGATTCAAGGGTCTCTTCTTGCCTGGCTGAGCTAGGTGTTGGATTGACTCATGAGCCTGGTTTCCATCAGGTATATACAATCCCTGACGTTATAATTCGCTATTTAGCTTCCATATGCAGCAATTTTTTTTCTCTAATAAAGCGGAGACCCATTTTCTATTTATGTAGTTAGAAGCAAAGTCTGAAATCGTATGCAAATTCTGAAATTTCTAACTGATGTGAAACATTCCAGGTTGACGTTCGGGGCAATCTGTTTGGTTTATTGACTTCACATCCACTTTCACCAATAGTATCTCTCCATCACTTGGATCACATAGACCCAATCTTCCCCAACATGACAACCATAAACTCATTAGCACATCTCTTTAAAGCTGTGAATTTTGACTCGCAAAGAATTTTGCAAAAGACAGTCTGCTACGATCGCTGGTTTTCATGGACCATTTCGGTGGCGTGGGGTTATGCAGTTGAGGTCTATGGCAAGCACATTTTTTTCCCTGACATTCTTCCTGTTCAAGCCACATTCCAGCAATGGAAAAAGGGAACAGTTCTAGCTAGAGCATATACGTTTAATGTAAGAGAACCTCATCCTGATCCATGCCAAAGGCCAACAATTTTCTTTCTAGATCATATTTTTTCAGATGGGGATGTTATCACTAGTCATTACAAGAAAAGTTATACGAATTGCTCATATGACATGGCTTCACCAAGAAAACTAGAAGAGATCAAAGTTTTTTCACATAAGCTTGACCTCACTGATAAACAGGTATTACTTGTCGTCTTTTAGACACATCAATTAGTATCACATTGACATTAACATGACTCCATTTTTTTTTAAAATTTCATCCAGTTGAGGGCTCCAAGGAGACAATGCTGTGATGTTTTACCATCTTCTGCTAGCAAAGTGATGGAAATTGCAATTAGAGAATGCAAAGAAGAAGAACTAATTCACATGCATCCCTAATTGCAATTTATTCACTCTGACTTCAATTCAAGCATAGCCTCTGGTTTTTGAGACATACAAGGAAGGATGACATAGTCCACCATAGATCTTCTGGGAATTAGTTTCAACTACATATAGTATTATTGTCAGAGGGGATCATATCCTGGTTATTCTTTCATTATGGTGCCTCGAGATCCACTTTTTGTTGTAATCAAAGTAACCTCAATGTAGCATATACCATGAGAATATAATCTTCATAGACAATAGGGTTCAAAATTGAACCATTTGAACTCTTCACTATTTTTTGATATGTCCCTGCATGATTCCATTCTGCACATTTGTTTTCACTTCTATGTCATCATATATGGTATCATTAAATTTAATAATCATGAGATTCATTTGAATTAATTATAATCATTAAATAGGAAATGTATAACCTAAAAAGAAGAAGTTTTTCTTTTCACTGGTTAGTGAAATCGAATCAAGTTGAAATTGACATAGTGTCTGTTGATACCCAAATTTTGACGGTCCCCCAAAAATCCAGTGATGAAGGATTCCTGTCAGTTAGATAGGGGGAAAATTTCCTTGGAAGTTTTCTCAGGCGTGCTCAAACTGAGAAGAAACCCGAAGAAACAAAAAAGAAACCCAAAAAGTACCCAAAAGATACCCAAAAGCCTCAAAACACTCAAAACAGACCTAAAATAGCCAAAAACGGACGAAAATGGAGTTCGGGACACTAAGGGTCGGCCCGACCCACAGATGGCTTTGCGTGGGTTGTGAATCCACATGCGTGGATTCTGGACCCACTTGCGCAGGTCATTGACCCATGTGCGTGGGTTGAGGCCCAAACTCTATAAAAATCCGAATTTTTGGCATTTTGAAGGACTTTTTTTTTTTTTTTTTTTACAAAAAATCTATCCTAGAGAGAGACCCTACTAATTTTGGACGATTTTTGACACTCTCTCACTTTCCTAAAGCACTTGGAGATCCTTTTTACATCCAAACACTCAAACCAAAATTTATTTTCTTTTAGGATCTAAGCCCATAAATCCAAACTGAGCTCCTTTTTAGCCAAAGCATGCATTAAGGGTAATAACCTGGTCCCTCTGAGGATCTTCTAATTATTTTTAATTAAAAATTACATTTTTATCATCTTCTTCATCTCATTTCTATCATTTTTTTTATCATCTTTTTGCATTTTTATTCATTTTATTGTGAATATTTATTATATTAGTAAAATTGTGATTTTTGTGGTGATCTTGAAGTTTGGATATAAGATATGACAGAGTAGTGGGAAGTTTGGATGATTCCGGGAGTGTTTGCATTCATCTTTGCATTTTTCCATCATTTTCGCATTATTTTTCTATTTATATAAAAAATGGATATTTTAGTGTAAAGTTAGCATTTTTATTATTGTTTTTGCATCATTTTAATTTATTATTTTTTCTGCTGTATTTTTATTAATATTTCTGCATTTTTCTCATTATTATTATTATTATTATGGTATTTATGCTATTTTTGATAAAATGTTACCTTTATCACTTTAATATTTTTATTTCTACAATTTTTATTATTTTTGTGGTATTTTTGTAATTTTTATTGCATTTATGCCTTTTATAGTAAATTTAGCCCTTTTATCATAAAGTTCACATTTTTATGGTAAAAATGTCATCTTTACTATTTTTATCACTTCATTTCTGCCATATTTATTTATTTATTTCTGCACCTTATTTATTTTTATTGTCTTTTTTATTATTTTTGTTGTTTTTATGCTTTTTATAGTAAATTTGGTATTTTTATCATAAAGTACACATTTTTATGGTAAAAATAGCATCTTTATTATTTTTATATATTTATTGCTGTCAACTTTATTTATTTATGTAATTATTTCTTCATTTTTACCATTTTTATTGTCTTATTGCAATTTTTATTGTATTTATGCTTTTTATGGTAAATTTGGTATTTTTATCATAAAGTTCACATTTTTACGGTAAAAATATCACCTTTATCATTTTAAATTATTCATTTATGTATTTTTACTTGCTTTTATTAATATTCCAGTGTTTTTATTATTTTTATGTTATTTTTGCAATTTTTATTGCTTTTATGCTAATTATGGTAAATTTGGTATTTTTATCATATAGTTCACATTTTTATGGTAAAAATACCACCTTTATCATTTTATTTCTGTCATTTTATTTATTTGCATATTTATTTCTGCATATTTATTATTTTTATTGTATTTTGCTATTTTTGTCATATTTATGCCTTTTATGGTAAATTTGGTATTTTTATCATAAAGTTCACATTTTTATGGTAAAAATATCACCTTTATCATTTTCATTTACTCATTTCTGTATTTTCATTTATTTATATTAATATTTTTATATTTTTATTATTTTTGTTGCCTTTTAGGGTAAAATTGTCATTTTTATCATAAAGTAGATATTTTTATGATGGAAATGACATTTTTATCACTTCTAATATTTTAATTCTGCATTTTATTATTTTTAATTGTATTAATTGCATTTTTATTATTTTCATTATCCTTTTGATAAATTTACTATTCCTATCATAAAGTTCCCATCTTTATGGTGAAAATAACATTTTTATCACCCCTTTTATTAGTTCACTTGCATTGTTATTATTTTTATTGCACATTTATTATCCATGTCATTTTTATTGTTTTCTTTGATAAATTTATTATTTTTATCATAAAACTGATATTTTTATGGTGAGAATAATATCTTTATCATTTTCATTATTTTATTGCCCTATTTTAATTTTCTAATATTTTCCTTGCCTCATCATAAAAATATTATTTTTATAATAAAGATGGTGACTTCACACTAAAATACCCAAATTCCAAAATATTGCATCGTGCATTTTCATTAGCATCCTCGTTTGCTTATTTGCTTAATTGCTTTTTTTCTCGTTTTTATTTATTATTTCAATTGTGGATAAATGAAACGTATTAAATTGCATGTGTATGAAAACTAACCCTTGTTTTGCAGGTTTATTAGAATAGGATTTTTATGTCCTTTTTTTCTATTTTGATGTAATTAATAGAAAAGGCTTTTCAAGGTAATGTAATCCTTAATCCTGATTCCCCTTTTTATTTATTTATTTATGTTTGGATGTATTTATTAGAATAGGCTTTTTCTTGGGTTGTAATCCTTAATCCCTTTCCCCGTTTTTATTTTGCTTATTTGCTTGCTTATTTTGATTATTTCTTGCATGCTTGTGTGCTACGTGCTATGTGCTTACTTGTTTACGTGATCATTTGCTTGATTGATGAATGCTTGCTTATTTATTTATTTATTATGTGATGTATGCTCGTCAATCCAATTATCTCGCGTTCCAATTTCCAATTTAAACTGACTAATGATCAAGTGTAGTAAATGCATCATAAAACCAAAACTAGGGTGAAGTAGTAAATGAATAAGCAACTTGTATGATAAGAAACAAGATAAGTAACTCATACCCCCCGAACCCGAATTCTCTGGTTATGGAAGTGGATTTTTAATTCACTTTCTCCAGATTCAGATCGGGTGGCGACTCCAATCTATAAAGCCTATTCAGGCAGACCCTCCCACAAACAATAACATAAAATTGGTAGATGGTCGCCATTAGCCTGTGTACCCTGATAAACGCACCGATCTTGTTCCCTCCCGATCAGGAGCGAACACAGTGTTATGTTCAAACTCAATTCGATTATAAAACTTGGAGCTTGAAACTCGACTCAAATTTGATTGAGTTTTGTTTTTAAAACTTGAACTCGACTTGATTAAACAATTGTTACACTCGAGATCGACTCCATTAATTATTTTAAATTTTAAAAATAATATATATATATATATATATATATATATATATATATATATATATATGTTAAATATTTAAGCTCGAGTCAAGTTCAAACTCGACTCAATTTGATAATATATTTTTGTAATTATAAAATGGTAAATATACTCAAGTTCGATTAGGCTCACGAGCCTATTGAGTCAAATGTTAAAGAGTTCAAATTCAACTCGATTGCCTACTCAAGTAGCTCGAGCTCAAGCTCGACTCAATATTAATC
>CATIWK010106248.1:0-10628 GCA_949634005.1 Mallotus japonicus
TTATGTGAACCTACAGGGTCACACACTAAGAACAGGCCCAAAACAAATATGGGCTTATCAAGCCCAGGTAAACTCTTTAGAAATAAATATATATAAATTTGTATATATATATATATATATATATATTTATTTATTTATTTATTTATTTATATATATATATTTATTTATTTATTTATTTACTTATTTATTTATGGTAATGGTTATCTAAATAAATAATTAAATATATTTCTGATTTAGGTATTTTAATAAAATCAGAAATAAAAGTGGCATATACCAAAAGGGGTTTTGGTAGGTGAAACCCTAATTGAGAATTCTATAAATATATCATGTTCTTTAGGGTTTCACACACGTTTATCACTTTAGCCACCTAAATTCGTTTTCTCTGCCTTTTGAGAAAATGAAAAACACAGAGAGTTAATTTGTTCTTGATTTTATGAGACAATCAAGAAGGTGCTAGCACACATATTCATTTTGAATCAAGGTTGTTCGTGTGGATACCAGTAGAGGACGTATCCTTTTGGAGACATCTCAAATCCGTTCAAGAAAGCAAAAACTCGAGGTAGGGTGTCACCGGTGTGAACCTCCTCTCTTCCTTCCAGCAATCTAGCCTCTACATTCGATTACAGTAAGGTTTTGAAAACCCTAACTAAATCAATTAATCGAATTGCATGGATCCGGGTTCGGGAACGTGATAAAATTTTTAATTTTTCGCTGCATTTTCTATCATGAATCCCAACAAAAAGAACATTCAAGTCATTTCTTCTACTTTTGACAAATATGGGGAGCTCTCAGGTCAGTTTGTTAACTAGAATAAGTCTGAGATTTTTTTTAGTAATCCTGTCACTTCTTCTCATGCCTCTATGATCTGCTCCCTTGTGGGTATGAAAGTGGGCTCCTTGCCTTTTATTTATTTAGGAGTTCCTCTATTTATTGGAGCCCCTAAGCGGACTTGGATTTAATCTATATCTGATAAGGTGTTATCCAAATTTAATAATTGGAAAGGCTCTACTCTTTCTATGGCTGGGCGTATTGCTCTTGTGAATTATGTTATTTATGGATCTTTTCTTCATTCTTTTATGATCTACAAATGGTCGTATTCCTTATTACATCGAATGGAAAAAGCTATTAGAAATTTTATTTGGACTAGTTCAATTCATACCAAGAAGATGGTTACTGTTAAATGGGACATTTGTTGTTCCCCTAAAGATGAGGGTGGTCTTGGTCTTAAACGTCTTCATAAATTAAATTCTGCTCTTTTATACAAGCTAGCTTGGAAGGTTTGTTCTGCTGATTCTTTCGTTTTTAATTACTTGCGGAGCATATTTTTTAAGGTTGCAGGTGTTCCTAGACCTTCTCATATCTACTTCTCAATTTGGTCCTCTCTTAGAGCTTGTCACGTGATTATTTTGGATAATGCTCAATGGTCCATCTCAGCTAATTCGGCTTTAAGCTTTTGGAACCATAACTGGCTAGGTTATACTAAGGTGCTTTGTAAAAAACTTCACACAAAGGTTTCTGATATTTTCTTGAATGGAAAATAGTGTTTGCCGCCTTATTTTCAGCTTGCTTTCCCTGCAATATCTATTGATATTCTTAATGTAGTTCCATCTCTTTTTGATATAGATAGTTTTATTTTTAGGCCATCATCTAATGGATCTTTTTCTTGCAAGATATCTTATGATCTTTTTCATGTTCCTATGCCTAAAGTTGCTTGGGGGTGCTCTCTTTGGCGTCATTATCTTCCACCTTCCAAGTCTTTCCTTTTTTGGGGGGCAATCAATGGTCGATTACCAACTGATGATTTGCTCCAAAAAAATGGTTTAATCATGGCTTCCCATTGTCACCTTTGTGATTCGGCTTCAGAGATGTTGGACCATATTATTCTTAAGTGTCCTTATGCTTCGGTTATTTGGACTTCTCTTGGTAGCTTATTTCAAGTTCATTTGGATCTTTCTCGGGATCTTATGAATTTTTATCGCACCTCCTGGAACATGCTTTTTTCTTCTCAGCTTTTGGCTCTTTGGCGGGTGGGTTTCCTTACCGCTATCTTTTGTATTTAGAGTGCCAGGAACAAAATGATTTTCCAAGGCTCAGCCAATCCTCTTCCTGCTGTAGTTCATTTTATTTGACGTTCAGTTAAGGCGACTGAATTCTTCCAAGTTGGGCATATGTCCAATTCACAATCTGATCTTCAAGTTCTTCGCCGTCTTCATGTTGCTACCATTGCTCTACCTGCCCCTATTATGATCTCTATTTTTTGGATTAAGCCTCCGGTTGGTTGGATAAAGATCAATACCGATGGTATGTCTCGTGGCAGTCCTGGCCTCTCTGGAGCTGGTGGAATTTTCAGGCGACATGATGGTTCTGCTTTGGCGTCATTTGCAGTTCTACTGGGTGTCAGTTTTACGTTCGAAGCTGAATTGTCGGCTATTATTATTGCCATTGATAAAGCTCGGAGCTTCCAGCCAGCTCCGATTTGGATAGAATCAGATTCCATTTATGTGGTTCATCTTCTCCAGTAACGTAACTCTAATGTTCCTTGGAGACTTCGTAATGAATGGCAGCACTGTCTCAATCTTCGCCATCGGATGCAAGTTCATGTCTCCCATATCTATAGGTAAGGGAATTCAGTTGCAGACCATCTTTCCACTATTGCTCTCAGTTTACAGTCGCAACAATGGTGGCCAACTTATCCTTTAAGTTGTCATGATAAAATGTGTAATGATGCTTTGGGTAGAGAATTTTTTAGATTCTGTTAGCTTTTGGTTGCTTCTTATTTTTGTTTTATTTCCCTGCACGGGATGTCTTGTATTTGGATTCTTCTTATTTTTAATTTTAATAAAGTTAGAAATCCTTAAAGTGATGTGGGTGCTATAGGGGTGCCAGCCTAGCTGGGATGCCTTGGTGCACTTCTGATTTTGGGTTTCCTCTATTTTAAAAAAAATGAATAAATAAATTAAGACAAAAAATATATGAAAGGGATGTTTTAGTTAGAATAAAAGACATATTTTTTTATGGAAATAAAGAGTAATGTTTTAGATGTAATAGAATTAGTATTTTATATAGAATAGAACATGTGTATTCTCAAATAAGATTTTTTTTTTATAGAAAAATATTGTGAATTTTAGTGGTGAATGCTGAATTATGAAGAGAAACACTTGTCAAAATAGAATATACATATATATATATATATATATATATATATATAGAGAGAGAGAGAGAGAGAGAGCTTTGTGAAGATAAAAATAAAATTACAATATAGTGTCTCTTTATAGTTATGTGAGCTGCATATTTGGTTATCCAACTTAAGAATTTAGGAAATTAGTCATATTTATTCTAAATTAAAGTCAATTATTAAATATATTTTATTTTTAAAAATATATCAATTTACTTCTTTAACTTTACGAGTTATATCAATTTTTTTAATTTAATTTTAAAAATGTAATTGTAGTAAAAATTATTTTTAAATTTTGCAAAATAAATTTGACATTTATTAAAAAGTTTATCATTTTCTCTTAAAAATGTAAACAAATTTTAAAGATCGTGATCTTACCAATGATATGAATCCAAGCTCAAGAACCAAGCCCAATAAGTTCCAAGATGTCAATGATCCATTAAGAATCCAAGAAGTCCCAATAACAAGATCAAAATCCAAGAAGTTCCAAAAGGCATTATTGGGAGTGATCTAAGACATTTGGAAGGCCTAAAAGCATGAAAATATAGTTTAAATCATTAAGGGACAAAAGGAGGCCTAACTAAGCATGTTAAACTCATCAAAAGACATGAAAAAAGGCCAAGAAGCTACTGTTGCGACAGTGGGTCTTGGGGAGGTTGCAGCAACTTTCAATGATCAAGCCAATTGAAGGAACAAAACCTTTTACTACAATTGCAGGGGCCTACAACCACAGCAGAAACTTACTTTATACAAAATGCATTTAAGTGATGTTTTTTATAGTTACAAAGTGAGTTAATGCAAGGACTAACAGTATAGATCAACTTGGAACATAATTTTGAGTGTAACAATACAATAACTTAGTAAAAGGCATCTTTTGAGTGTAATAACATTTGGAGTTACATATTTAAATCAAATATGGTTGTTGGTGGGTTATTTATTACAATTAGTGGCTCATTTCATGTTAATGGTTGTAAAGACTAGTTGTAATAAATAACCCACTAAGTTTTTAGTTGTAATTCTATGTTTTTAGTGTCTAGTTTATGTGTGTGAGTTTGGTCTTATACTCTATATAATCAAGTCCCTATTCTTTTATTTGGCATTCATATTATGTATATAAAATTGAGTTTCTTTAGTGAGAAATTTACTTTTAATTTCTTGCATGAACTTTGGGACTTATCAAGCATTGTTTGGCTTGTGGCGTCAAAGTCTAAATCTTTGCCTTATTCTTTACTTATCAAAATCTTTTGTTTATGGTGTGGGAAGATTACAAATTCTAATTTGATTTTTTATCCTTACTGATAAATGGGTGAATTACTTATCTCTATTCTTATCTCAATTCTTGAATGGCCCTAAAGCATAGAATATAGGTTGTTAGATTTTTCATCACAACTTATCATAGTTCTTCAACTATTAGAAAATTTGTGTGTTGTCACTAATGATTTTCATCATTTTTTGCATTAGAGCTTTGGCTCAAGATTGAGGTTTGCATATCCTTTTTGTTTTTCATTTCTTGTTGTATTATGTTTTTCTCCTTATCTTGAATTTTTGTCCATAATTATTTTTGTGTTCTTATTCTTGTGATCAATCTCTACAAGTTCTTTTTATTTTGAGCTAATTGTTATTATTATAAAAAATTTGTGCATCTTAAAAAAATCGAAATAAAATAAAATATTTCTGATCTTTTTATGTCGTGTGTTACCACTCTAATTTATTGTCATAGTTAAAATAAAAAATAAAAAAAATTTTCTATTCTAAGTGTCAAATTCAGTTATTGCATTCTTTGTTTGCATTTAAACTTATAATCTTTCTTTTAAATTGTTTTCTTATTAGCTTACTTTTTATTTTCTTGTTAAGTCTACCCATTTTCAATCCATTGACTGTTACATTCTTAAAATTTCTTGATTTAGAATCTTAGTTATCTAAGAGTTCAAAAATAAAATTAAAAGGGGTAAAAGGCTGAGTGGTGAGACTATCAAAGAGAAGCCAAAATTTGAGTACAAACACGAGAATAAATGTACCAAATTTTGAGTGAAACAAGTGAGAAAGTATTGTAAGGTTTTATTTTCTATTCTTCTTTGATAATATTTCAAGGTTCAAAATGTCTAGCAAAGAGACAAGCTCATCATCTACAAATAACCAAGTAATACAAGATATGCAACGATAATTTAATAGAATGTTGAAGATGATGGAGGGAGTCAATGAAAGATTGAAGATGTATGATGATCTTTTTAATCAAAAGCAAGGAGCACCTAGACAAAGGAGACAACAACAAACTTTGCAACAAGACTATGATGGAGAGGATGATATAGACAATGACCAAATCACCTTAGTGGGACATCCTTAAAGGCAAGCTAGGAGATGAAAACATAGATCGCAGCCTAGGAAGCATCAAAATGAAGATTCCTTCATTATAAGGTAGAAATGATCCGAGTGTGTACTTTGAATGGGAGCGAAAAGTAGACCTTAATTTTGAATGTCACAATTATTCAGAACATAAAAAGGTAAAGCTTGCTAGTGTTGAATTTTGTGATTATGCTATCATTTGGTGGAATCAATTTTGCAAGGAAATACGTAGATAGAGAGAAAGACTAGTGAAGTATTGAAGGAAGATGAAGCAAATCATGAGGAGGAGATTCATTCCTAGCCATTATTATAAAGGGCTTTATCAGAGACTACAAACATTGGCTCAAGGATCCATAAGCATGGAGAAGTATTATAAAGAAATGGAGATGCTCATGATCAAAGCCATTATAGAGGAAGATAGAGAAGCCACCATGAGAAGATTTTTTTAGGGGACTAAACAAAAATATATCTGATGTTGTGGAGTTGCATCATTATGTGAAAATTAAAGAAATGGTGAATTTGGCCATAAAGGTAAAAAAGCAACTCAAAGAAAAGAGGTATGATTCCAAACCAAACTCATCTTCTTCTTGGAAATTTTCTTAGGAGAAAAGGATGATAAACCTATTACCAAGTTAGAAGTGGAAGAAAATAAATATATAATTGACTTGGGTAATAAAGGAAAGGGTGAGAATCAAGCATCCCAAACTAGGGAAATTAACTATTTTGAATGTTTTTGGCAAGGTCATGATGCTAGAGAATGTCCAATTCTAAGGGATAGTGATATTGAATCGAAAAGTGAGAGAGAGAATGATAACAATATACCTTCTTTAGAAAATTATAGTAATATAAAAAGTGCTAAAGGTGAAAATCTTATTGTTCAAAGAACATTGAGTTTACAAAGTAAAAATTTTATACTCATTGTTTGATTTCTAATAAATTGCGTAACATCAATGTGAATAGTGGTAGTTGTACCAATATAGTAAACATTTTGCTAGTGGAGAAATTAAAGTTTCTAACCATCAAGCATCCAAAGCCTAACGAATTACAGTGGCTAATTAATAATGGTGTTGTAAATGTAAATAACCAAGTGTTTTAGTTTCTTTTTCAATTGGTAAATATAAGGATGAAGTATCATGTGACGTTATATATGCAACCCATATGTTATTCGGGAGGCCATGAAAATTTGATGGAAGAGTAAATCATTATGGTTTCAAAAATAGATATAAATCATTATGGTTTCAAAAATAGATATTCTTTAACAATGGATGGAAAAATTTCTAACCTTGGACCATTATCTCAAAAGAGATTTTCGAAGACCAAAGGTGCATCAAGAAACAATATGAAGAATTACAATCTTCAATAGGAAATTCTTTAGAAAGGGAAACTTTTGAGAGAAAAGAAAAATGAGTTGAGTGAGTCTAAAAATTTCTTTCAACTTGACCAAAATGAGCAATCCAAAGGGACAGAAAGCAGGAGAAGGAATAAATAAGAAACAATGAGCACTTATACAACCATGAGTGATGTGAGGGAAGCCTTGACTTTGAGACAGCCTATGCTTGTACTCATGACATAATTAACTAAAGCTTTGCCTATTTTTGTTGTTGATTTTTTGTAGGTTTATGAGGACTTATTTCTAGATGAAATGTCAAATGGTTTGCCACCTAAATTGACTTCATACCCATAGCAAGCATGCCAAATAGACCAGCTTATTAAACCAACTCGGAAAAGACCAAAGAAATGTAAAGGCAAGTGAATGAGCTTATGTAAAAAGGTTATGTTCGTGAAAGTATAAGTCCATATGTTGTACCCATTTTTTTAGTGCCTAAAAATAATGGAACTTGGAGAATGTGTGTTGACTATCGTGCCATCAATAAAATGATGGTGAAGTATAGACATCTTAGTCCTAGGCTAGATGACATGTTGGATGAATTGCATGGTTCTTGTTTATTTTTTAAAATTGATCTGAAATTTGGTTATCGTCAAATTAGAATGAAAGAGGGTGATGAATGGAAAACAACCTTTAAAACTAGACATGGTTTATATGAGTGATTAGTAATGCCATTTGGTTTAACTAATGCACCTAGCACTTTCATGAGACTAATGAATCATGTTTTGAGTGATTTCATTAGTAAATTTATTATTGTCTATTTTGATGATATTTTGGTTTATAGCAAAAATGTATATGACCATGTACAACATTTGTATTATGTTTTTTATGTGCTTAGAAAGAAAAGTTGTATACTAATCTAAAGAAATGCACATTTTGCACTAATGAGGTTACTTTTCTTGGATATATTGTTAATGAAAAAGGCATGTAGATCAAGAAAATTTATAAGTTATTAAGAATGACCAACACCCACAAGTATAAGTGAATGTAAGAAGTTTTCATGGTCTACCTAGCTTTTATAGGAGATTCATCAAGAATTTTTCTACTATAGTTGCACCATTAACGGAATGCTTTAAAAAGAATGTTAGTTTCTAATGGGAAAAAAATAAAATGAGGCTTTTAACTTGCTAAAAGATAAATTAAGTTATACACCTTTATTATCTTTGCCCAATTTTACTAAGCCTTTTGAAATTGAGTGTGATGCAAGTGACATAAAGCATTTTAGACAAATGCAATGTTGTGCATACATGGCATATCACATGTCTATATACACAGTAAAAAATGGGTCTTATGAGTGTTGAGTCAGCAGTCAGGACCTATTTGACACAAAAATAGAGTTCACACACTTAATTGAAAAAAGATTGACAACCAAAATAGTAAAAATTGAAAAGTTCGAACACCAATTGTGCAATTTTTCCTTTTTGTTATTATCATAATGGCTTAATGATGAAAAGCAACTCCAAAACTTTTCATGTTTATATAATGTTGACTAAATTTTTTATTTTTACAATTTTCATTTAATTTATTTTTGATTGTGACTTTAATTAACTCATTGTGGCTGCTCCATTAGTTAAGAATGTGTAATTAAAATAAATTGCATTAGATTGGTTAAAATTGTAACTAAAAAAGAGTTAAATTCGGTTAG
Organism: Mallotus japonicus; assembly: GCA_949634005.1. Classification (NCBI taxonomy): domain Eukaryota; kingdom Viridiplantae; phylum Streptophyta; class Magnoliopsida; order Malpighiales; family Euphorbiaceae; genus Mallotus; species Mallotus japonicus. The sequence goes on from CATIWK010106248.1 coordinate 8,551, forward strand.
AATTGTAAAATTAGAAATTTTCGATGAAATTGCAAACACATGAAAGACTTTAGCTTTTTTTGACAGAGATAAATAAAATTCAAAGAATACCAATGAACTAATTCTTTTTATTTAAAGGGGTTTTTACAATAATGCCCAAAAATAGAGAGCATTAACATCAAATGTCCCCTATTTATATAATATTACACACGTCTCCTATCTTTTAAGAATATTACATGCGTGCCCTTTTTCGCGTCTTCCTCTGCTTTTTTTCCTTGCTTTTTCTTTGCGCTTTTCTTTTTCCATTTCTCCACCTATCATCATTATCCTACTCCTTCTTCTTCTTTGTCATCAAGTTTTGCAGAAAGGACAACGATTTTGAAAGCTTTAGCTTTTCCTAGAAGATTCGACGCCCCCGCCACCATCACTACCAGCTTCTTCACGTCATGAACCTAGACCTAATCCTCTAAGCCTCCGTGCCCTTTCTGGGCCAGACTCCCAACCTCAGCCTCAGCAGTCGAAGGATAGTTCTCAGCTCAATTGTTGGTCCATGGCTGGAGCAATCCGTTATGGCCTTAAATTTTAGTGTTAAATTAAGACTGCGGTTCTGCATTGGGTTAATTTTGATGGAATCACCAGTTTCAATAAATGTTTATTATGGAAATTGTACCTTGTCCTTTGTTATCATCTTTTATGCTCATGAGTTTATATGCTTGAAAACAATGCATTTGCTTGTGTTTGATTTTGGGAGGAACCCCACTGGAAACTTTATTATTTTAGTGGAGAAATTTTATTTTTTCTAGCTCTTGGCTGTTGGGTTCACATGCGTGATTGTTATGTTAGAATGTAAAGAATATGTTTTGATAGATAATCATTGCATTGTTATTATGCAAAATGAAACATTTCTTTAAAATTACTGTAACTAAGCTCTTTGCTCATAATTTAAAATGAAGTGCTTTTCCCTTGAGAACATATAGTCGATATGTGTTTTACTGGATTCTCTACATATGTGATTTGAAGTTGTATTAGTCACATGCTTGCATTTGTTGAAATTGGGACTTCAATCATTGTTTGATTTCTCAACTTCTAAAATTTTCCTCATTCTATCTTCTCTTTATAGTATATATATATGACCATAGTTTAGGTTGGGAGATGAGAGAAGTCCCCATTACTAGTGACTTTCCATCTCTTTTTCTTATTTGATTCTACCTATTGTATGTTGGTATGAAGATGTCATAAGAAGCACAGTGCTTTTCTTATTTACTGGGCATGGTTAAAACATTCTTATCTCCATATAAATTATATATGTGCTTTTGGGAATATATTGATTTTAGTGTTAACAATATGATAAAAGCTGTAATGCCTTTAAAACATGCCTTTTAGTGTTATTTTTATTTTTTATGTTTGTATAGATTCAATTCTTTTATTTTTAATTTTATGTAAGATTCAGTTCTCTTATTTTTAATTTTATTTGATTAACTAAATTTAATTGTGATGAATTGTATATGTATATATATATGCACGTCAAAAGGAGTAGCATTGCTATAGAAATTAGTAACATTTTTTATATTTTAAATATATTATCATTGAAAAAATAAAAAGTTATATTTTGTTCAAAAAAAGTTGGGTTTCCATTGTCCAATTGTGTTAAAAATTAACAAAAATTATTAATTAAAATTTTTGTTACACAACAAGTTTAATAAGTAATAAAGAATGATACTTAAAAACAGCATATTTTCTGAATATTATTCGCATATGATACAATCAAAACAGTATATTTTCTGAATATTATTCGTATCTGAAGCTCAAAACAACATCTGAAACTCAAAACAGTATCTAAAACTCAAAAACAGTATATTTTCTGAATATTATTTTGTTATAACCCGAAATTTTTATAAAATTTTAATTTTTATTTTGAGATTTGCAGTGTTAATAAATATTTATTAATCTTGAGATTTATCATTTTAGTCAGTTAATTTAAATTTTAGTGTTGAATATTATTTTTAATATTATTAATTTTATTAAATTTTATCAGTTGTTAATATATATATATATATATATATACTTTATTAAGTGCGTAATTGTGTATATATATGTAT